>JAZGTJ010000502.1:0-20000 GCA_036877575.1 Botia almorhae
CATCACATTTCACAGAATCCTGATCTTAATCCAGATCTCAGAATTACTCAAAAATTTAAGTTAACAAAAACCAGTACGTGTCAGATCAATGTTCAACACGATCTCCTTATCTTACCCCGATCCGGTAAGTTTATAATAATGATTGATATTTGAGCTGTTTGATCGGATTTCCCTGGAAATGTCCGTTTGACTTCAACATACGTAAGGTATGTATGGTAACCTGCAATCGTATGTTTTAAACAGAGATGGCGACAGAGAGGCTAAAGTGAAAGATGGCAGCTGTAATGAGTATGAGAACAAGCATCATGACCAGCCGGGGAGAACGGAGGCACGTTCATGTCTATCCATGGCAGACCTTTAAGAACAGCCGTTCAGAGGAATCATGACATTCAGAAGAGCTGCAGCCATCTGTGCTGTTCCAGCTTCTGAAAATACGACAGCAACCATGAACCGTTTTTTAGGGTGTGTTTGTAAGGGGGCATAGAGGATCAGACAACACACAGACACAAAAATGGGTCAGTGTGTTTAGCAGAGAGATCCTAAGGAGTGTGTGTGAGGACTGTTTCCGCATACACAAGGATTTACATGCTGCGTCTACACACACACACACACACACTCGACAGGGCAGTGGGATGCTGCTAAACGAGTAGTGAGGCTGCGAGGGCTCGGCAGAGATAAGATTAACAGGTTTAAAATGAAGTGAGCGAGACTCTCCAAATGAGGACCGAGTTTATTAATATCCATCAGGAGACAGGAGCTCCATCACATTAGCTGAGAAACAGACAGCAGCGACTCACAGTAATGAACCTGAAATTAAGACCCTCCCTATAAAAGCCCCCACAGAACTAATAAACCATCTTTATTTGCCCACTGAATAAATGGAAGTGTTGTTATGAAGACAGTACGAATAACGTAGGGTCGCATAAGGTCGATGTGGAGCGTACACAAATAAAAACATGAATCACTTGATGTCATTCTAAGTGACTCTTGCTATTGAACAGCGTGAGGAACAACAGAATCCAACAGGCCAACAGTAAAGGATAAAAATATAACAGGGAAGAACAAGATAAAAGAGCCCCCAAAAATGGAACTGGTGCGATCCAGCTTGCTCCTACCGTTGCCCTCGGATACGTCACAGAGAAACCAGAATTGGGAGCTGCAGCTGCTCGGTTACCATAGCGACAGGATGGCGAGAAAGAACCAGAGAGTCGGGGAGAAGCAGCGCTCGTGGTTCAGAAGACGTTCATCTCACACATTGAGCCCCATGATGGTCCTGCAGACAGCGAGACTTTGAGAGGCACCTGAAGACAGAGAGAAATGGCCTGAGATCTCCTGACCCAGATCTTGTGCACCTGTCAGTCTCACAGTCCCCTCAGCCAGAGAGGAGATGGTGAGGAAACGCAGCTTAATCACGTTACCAGTACAACATTGTGACTAAGTGAAAAGCCTTTAGTGTACAGTGGACAGGTCTGTTTGATAGTCTGTCTGATGTGATTCTGATGTGATTCAATTGGTGTGTGTGAAGTAAAGCAGAGACAGAGGCAGAAGACCACAGAATGGACCATAGCATGATAAAGAGCTTCTGCGTGCACAGAAAGTGCCATGCTGAGGTAAATGGTAGAAATGATGCAAGCGTGGGAGCTCACTCACAGAGAGACTCGCTCCTAATCTTTCAATGTGCTGAAGGGTTTCCATGCTCTTCTTCACCATCACTGCGCACCAACAAAACATCACAACATTACAATATGCATTTATATGGATAAAACAACCAAAACAACAAAGCCGGTGCTGGCCTGAGACTTCTGCACGGTACTGTATATAACACCAAGTTTCTTATACCAGAAAGACTCTCTCACCAGCAAACTCGTCCACTTGTGAGGTCTCCACTTCGAATAGCAACTCATCGTGGATTTGAGCCACCAGCCTGAAAACATAGAGACACACAGGGTCCAGAACAGAACTACAACTCAAACACAGAGATAAACTAACTGGATCATGACCACCGATCCATGATGCGTGTAGTTTTAGGAGTGTAATGGTATTATTACATTAGACGTTTGAGTAAAAAGCTCTCCGCGCTGGTCAGGTCTGAAACCATCAACTACAGAAATCATACATCTAATACTCACTGAAAGTGATAGAGGAAGACTGAAAGCGAGGAAGAGTGGGGGAGGGACAGGTACCATAGGTTCCAAAACCGCCCATATACAAAACATGCAGCATTTAAGTACACATGGGATTATAAACTGAAGTGGATGTACCTGGCAGTGTGAGGGGTGGACGACACCTGGGAACAGATTTTGATCATGGCCATTTTTGTAAGGTCTGCAGCTGAGCCTCATGGTGACACACACACACACACACACTTATCTAAATGGAGACATTCCATAGACATCTATTGTTTTTATACACAGCTAGTTAGTTGTTTTCAACTTGTTACACTATATTAGTGTGAATATTTTCAAATGTTTAGCACACACAAGTATAGGCAAACCTGCACACACACACACACACACTCTTATTATCTTTACTGTGATGAATGTGTAGGCACCAAATAATACAAACACAAGCAGACAGGCACGCAGTACCCTGCAGTACAAAGTTGACAGCCTGTCTCTCTGCCTGGTTACGGAGGCTCCAGTCAGCAGAGTGGATGTGAGGGAGAGAACGCCGTCTTCCCATGATGGACTTCACAAAACCTAAGGCCCGACAAGTAACAACACACACACACACACATTCACTGTTATTACACTCAGTCACACACAGACTTCACTGATCACTAATGGCAGTGTGTTTAGGGGACGGTCAGACAATAGGACGAGCTTTGGACTTAAACCCCTGCTGGAAAAGAGCGAGGTCAGCTGGTGGTCACGTTCAGAAAATCTTTGTCCCAGAAGCACAGAGACGCCAGGAGTCACGGGTCACAAAGAGAGACCACCGCATGCGTGCATGTGACAGCGGTTAGGAATGTGTGCGGGTTTGTCCTATGTATGGACAACACTGATGATGTCATTGGAATGGGCTTCTGCTTTTGTGATGGTCTGTGTGCGTATGTACACGAATGTGCTGCATCTGTATGTTCTTCATCCGCAACAGTGTACTAGCAATGCTAAATATATATTAATATATGCAACACGTATTTTGGTGTATCCTATTTGACGTGTATGCCCAGCTCACAATTTTAGGTTGTAAGAACGCTTCCAAAATGTTTCCATAAATGTTTCCAATTTCAAATGTTGTGTTGTGTAACACACAGTGCCCACAGAAAGGTAAAGGAGACTCTGAGCACAGTTAAAATGTAGTAATTAAACTGCGTTCCATACAGTGTAAAACATGAAGGACCGGCAAACACATGACGCTAGACATTTTCTCAGAACTCATTTCTCTCAGCTTTAGAGTTTTAACCAACTGCCCTGAGGTAAATTTTAGAGGACGTTTAACAAGTCAGGTCAGTGAAAGTGACCCTCGAGCAGAATAATCGAGTGTGTCACTCATCACTTCTGCTGCAGACATGTTTCACCGAGTCTGTTAACATTCTCGAAATATTCTCCAAACACTTTTCAGTTAAATAAACCACCACTGTTGTTTTAAGACGGCAAAACCTCACAAGCATCTTTTGTGAAGTGTGTTCTGCGTGAACTGTGTGTTTGTGCTGTGAGTGTAAATACATTTTAAAAACTGGTTTCAATGCTTTGTCATCCAATGCCGCGACTTTCATACCGTATATTTGCACAAATAAACGATCAAATGGTGTTTAAATACATTTTGGGTACACTGTAGTCCAGACCCTCAGTCACAGCCCAAGATACCACTGCTCTCACATCAGGTTACACACCTCTTGAAATAAACAGCACAGTGAGTCTTTGTGAAGGGATCTCATTACCACAGAGAAGAAGATGAGACACTATCCCGCTGCTGCTGCTGGAGCTCTCTGTTCTAGAAAAGATTACTGCTCAGTACAGACCTTGATTTCATTTTCTAGAACCTCTTTCCTTCTCTCTGATAAATTTCCCAGCAAACCAACAACAGGCGATTTGTTGCTGGCAGCAGTAGGGCTGCACAGGCACGTCAACAGCTCCAGTATTGAGTAATGAACAAACTGTCAGGAGCTCGTCTCACATTTTGAGGCGCCGTTTTGATGAGCAGCTCTCTGAACTTTGAACGTTTCGGCACCCCCTCAGGACGTGAGCGCCATGTTTGACCTACTTGTGAATCTGCAGCGTGCACTGAATGAAAACAAATAAATAGTTTTCAAATGATTCTAATTGATTCGATCATTTTCTTGAAGGCAATAAATACTGAGAAATCTGTCAAAGGTTTGATAGCATAACAAACATTCAGAAACACGGTCTGTGAATGACTGTAACAGTATTATGGATACAGTGTCAGAATTGGTCATCCCAGCAGGAACGCGTACACCTGTGTGATTGATTTTCATCAAGGTGTCACATATCATAGACTTCTATGGACCAATCCTTAAAGAGTTTTATACAAACCAGTAACGTTAGAAACATGATATGGCAGCATTTTCTACCTATGACGATCGCCTTGAACGTTCCCACAAGTCTGGTTTTAACTTGTTACACTATACACTGTTACACTATATTTCTGTGGATATTTTCGAATGTTTAGCACTTACAAGTATAGGCAAACCTGCACACACACACACACACACACACACACACTCTTTATTGTGATGACTGTGTATGCATGCTCTATGAAAAGAAAATGTGTTAAACCACACCAAGATAATAGCTTGCAATGTAAGCAGGACAAACAGAACATGAACTGTAAATGTGAGTCACAGGAAGAGAAGAAAATGTGTGTGTGTGACTGTTCACACCGCTGTGACAGAAAAGACAGATGTGTGTATTATCACTCACAGTGTGTGTGAACGAGACGCGGCGCACACACACTCTTAACTGTGAAGTCAGTGTGTTTCTGTGTGTGTGTTGTCTCTCAGCTGCTGTTGGCATGTTGATGAATGTAAGAAAAGAGCATTTACAAATGTTGTATTGTCACAGTACATTCGACTAATAAGGCCTTTTAAAACTATATTTACATCATGTGAAATCACATAAGATGAAGAATCGGGTTAAGTAGCCTAATATAAACTGCCATCTTGGGATGACGCGACCAATCGAATGCTATTGATCTTGGTAGCCCCTATTTACTGAGCACTAAGCAATTTAGACTCATGCTAATGATACATCCACGCCACTAGGTGTCAGTATGAAGTTGAAGGCTTATACTGTTAATGAGATTAGCTGATGCAACATAAAAAGTCAACCCGGCAGTTTCTTTCCCATAACTCTCTCCTACATGCACTTCCTCAGCAACACACGCGAACACTTCCTGACCTCCATGTCAGCAATGACGCGCACACGCTAAAGCACGTTGTGTTTTAAGCCACTGTCTCTGTGTCACGACACACTCTTTTGTGTTTTCACTAGGTCGCTATGTAACTGTAGTCTGTGTCATCACACACCGTGTTTGTGGCAGTGCTGGATGGTGTGCTGGATGAAGGCCTGCACCTCTCGGTAGGTCTGGAGGAAAGTGTCCTGAAAGCGTCCGGCCTCTTCTGCGCTCACGCCCAGAATAGCGGACAAGCGTTCTCTTCCTGTGTGAGACGGAGCCAGAGCGTGTCAGAGGAACAACAGCAGGAGACAGCAAAAATACTCTAAGCTCCGACATACAAGCTTAGATAAAACACAAAACGGGATGAGCACCACCACGATGGTGCAAACGAGGTTTAAAATGAGCCTCCCAATGTTGCTATGACGACAACTACCATGACAACAAGTGGGATGACATAAAAACATGTTGTTACTGGAGAGAGCACTGACTTTCACGTCTGCTAATGTTACAAATGGCTATTACGACGCACATGCTAAAAACACAACAAGATTAAGAACAAGAACAGATGTTTACATGTTTGTGAAAGGTGTGTGAGTGGTGGTACGCTGGGGTATTCGGAGTGGCTGTTTTTCAATAGCAGCCCCCCCTCCCCCCAAATCTCTATGATTTTCTGATCCCTAGATACAACTCAGGTCAATTGTCAATGTACATCAGTTTGATTATTTTAGCATGTACCTGAGATGTTTAGAATAGAACTAAACAGAATAGAATTCGGTTAGAATAGAATTAAATGTCACTGTAGCTCTGCAATGACATTAAAGTGCTCAATTCTGTTTCATAACATCAGCTCTGAGGCACCATTCATGTTCACAGAGAATTACACGCAGACGTTCTGCAAATTCTTACATGAGCAATAATAACAATAATGCTTTACGAGGACCACTAATTAAAAGTTAGTGTGCATGGTGCAACAAGCGGCAGAACTCAAGCTGAAACTCAAGCTGCTTCCTGTGTGCCGGGACTTGTGGAACAAATGCGACCGAGTTCATGCAACATGATAATTTTCCCTGACCTTTTGTCTGCCTGTAATTGAGATTATTTTTAGACAGAGGGAGAGAGATGAATATCAGGCTTGTAAGCAGAGAGATGAGGCAGGAGTGATGAAGAGTGTCATGGTGCATTCTTACTGGCTGATGTCATTTGCCCCCTAGTGCTCTTCCTTTTGCCTAATTACCCCAAGCTCTTCACGTCTGCTCTAAATCACCCTTCTCTCCAGGACACTCAATAGTTAGCCCCTTATATTCTGACCCCGCTGTGTGTGTGTGTGTGTCCACCCCTCCCCCTCCCTTCTAAGTGTGTGTGTGTGTGTGTGTGTTTTTGATCGTCTTCCATGCAACGCTTCCTTTTAGTTTTCCGTAACCATGGCAACCTGCCGCTTTCCGCAAGATTATCAACATATGCTGACACTGTGGCTCTCTCGCCCCCTCCCCTCCCGTTCACTTTCTAACTCGACCGGCGCTCAGTCATTCATCATGCTCTCTCTCTCTCTCAGGTTTTCTTAGATGATAATACGGCAGAAATGAAAATGCCTCTATCATATCACTCCTGGTGCAAGAGAGTGTTTGAGAGACTGTAATAAATCTGTTTTTCTGTTTTCAGCAACTTAACACCAACACACATTTTAGTGGCTAGCGAGGCAGTTGTTTATCAAAAAAAAACAAGAGCCGGACTGAAATCATATAAACGAGAAAAAAAAATGCAATGTTTCATTCTGACCCATTTACAGCAAAGTAGAACAGTGACACCCCCCTCCTGTCCCTCTCTCTCTGCTCCACACACACACACACACACACGCGCACACGCGCACGCGCAACACCGGGTTTTCATGTTTAATAGGGACATTCCATAGATGTAGTGGTTTTTATACTGTACAGAGTGTATATTCTATATCCCTACACGAACCACAAACCTCACAGAAAACTCACAATTTTAGATTTTGAATAAAGATCATTCTGTATGATTTACAAGCTTGTTTCTTTGGACCACACACACACACACACACAATAAAATGACTTGCTAGTGAGGTTGTTGTCATGGAGGCCACATTCTGTGGGATCTCCGTTAGCAACTGCTCTACACAATAAGGGTCTGCACACTTGAGCCCCAGAGGCGAATCCCTCCGGTCCGGGGCCACAACTTTTTCTCTTTATCGGTATTGATGTATTTGTCTCTTTCATTCTAAAGCTAAATGGGTTTTCTATCCCCTAGTTTTCCTCATTCCTGCCTCATTCGTCTTTATTTACAAGACAAAATAATGTTCATTTATGTCGTGTAATGGTACATTGCATTTTACAGATTTAAATTCACTGTTTTTTGCATTGTTTCTGATGTTTTTATATCACACTTTCTCAGGAAAACTAGTCATATAAATCACAGATTTCTTTAAAATAGAAGTTTCTGATAGGCTCTAAAAAGCATCAGATTAACTGTGGTGCCATCAGCCAATCATCATGCAGCTCCAGAGTAATTAGTCACATGACTGCAACAGCTGAGAGCCCATGAGCACAGATGGAATAATGCAGCTTGTGTATTTTCAGGGCTGGATGTGCCCACCAAACAGCTGGCATCAAGGTATTAATCTCTCCAGGTATTCATCAAATTGGCATATAAAGGTTTGCTAAGATGATAGCAATGCATCATGGGTAATCATTCTTACCAGCTCCATAAACCACAGAGTAGACAATACGCTTGGCATGCTCTCTGTCCTCCAAACTCACTCTGTCCTCACTTACACCCTTCCTAAAAAGACAGAGAAGGAGAGAGAGACAGAGAGAGATTTATCTAACAGAAGTGTCAGCAGTGCTGGTTGGCTGCAGGCATCAGTGTTTGTAGAATGACAGCGAATCAAACGCTGCCCTGCAGATGTGTTTCTGAATGAGAGCGGTCAGTGTTCGGTCAGCACTCACACTGTATTAACAAGATGTGAGCACATACAAGCAACACACACATTCATACAAGCTGGAATATGATAACCGAGATGCTGTGAGGATCTCGCATATCCGTCCTCACTCACAAACAGCACAACAGGGCTCATGTCAGCAATCAAATCACACTTTGTCTCAGCACGCCCGTCGCCCTGTGTTACGGTAACCGTGGAGATGACGGGTCAGTTCTCATCTCTTGCTCTCTTCTGTGTTGGACTCGGATCCGTCTGGTTCACTGCACACAGCCTCAGGGTGAAACACACAGACTGGTACTGCTGGACACTTTGTCCTCTTGTCAGTCTGTTTTTTACTCTCCATGTATCAGTGTGCTTGTGTTTTTGTGAAAAAAAAAAATTTATTACACTTTTTGGTTGACTCTCCATAATAAACGTCTTACCCAAGAATCTACATTCCATCTTTTTGGCCACATTATAATACAAATATAGATTATAAATATAGATTATAATATAACAATGCTTTCACTTCATTAAACAGACGTTTCTTGTCTGTGGCCACTAGCAACACCTCTTTCCATCATCCAGTGTTCAAAACAGGCAGTTCAAACATATACATATATTGTGTGTGTATGAGTGTGTGACTGCGTGTACCCACCACTGAGCCGCCAGCATGGTGAAGGCATCTGCTTCAGGGTTCTGAAAGATTCTCAGCAGCTGCGGGTCAGATGACAGGTGAGCCAAGAGACGCAACTCCACCTGACAGAAATCTGCACACATACACCAACACACACAGTCTGTAAAATGATCTTTGTGGGGACATGTCATGGACATAATGGTTTTTTAATTGTACAAACTGTATATTCTATCCACTAACCCTCACCCTATCCCTAAAAACCTTCACACAAACCTTTTTGGCTTTATTGCTTAAATCATCATTCATCAAAAGCATAATTTTGCATCAAAGTCTAACAATCAATTTCCCTCATGAGGACCGCTGACTGATCCCCACAACGTAGGTGTGTGTGACTTTTACCATCCTTGTGGTATTTGATGTCAGAAAAAGAAGATGCACACACACACACACACACACGATGATGACAGTGCTTCAAACTTCATCTTCAGCCAGAACAACTTGTATGTTACAATACTTCTTCCTAATAGCAAGTAAAATGCAGGAGATGACAATGAGCAATGTGTGTGTGTGATGGCATCTCTCCCATCTGTGTCAGCAGGAATCATAATCCCACCAGCAGCTTCTCTGTCACATAAAAGAGAATGTCTGAGAGGATAAGCTCACATTGCAATACAGACTGTATGTGTGTGTGTGTGTGTGTGTAATGCTTTGACTGACAGAGTGCTGACTCACCCTAACACACACACACACGCTGGGTTTTCATGTATTATAGGGACATTCCATAGATGTAATGGTTTTTATATTGTACATATATTTTATCCCCCTACACTAACCACTAAATCTAACCCTCACAGAAAACATTCTGCTATTTGAAATGTTCATTCTAAAAAGATCACTCTGTATGATTATAAGCTTGGGTACTTAAAAATGTCCCCACAAGGTCAAAATTTACTGGTATTACTATACTTGTGGGGCCACAGGCACCAAACATATTGTCTGCAATTTTCACACATCACCACTATCTTATTTGTGGACAATTTTGTATAAAGTGTTTTCCGTATTTGATTGTCTTATATATACAGTGATGTGTCCAGTAATTAGAGTGTGTGTGTGTGCGTGTCAAAGATGGAGAGACAAGAAACAGCAGCATCTGAAGTTGTAAGTTAATCTCATATAAATTCACAGTATCAGTTGTGAGTGGTTAAACATGTTGATGTGGACAGAGCTCTGCAGTTTAGATCCATCACATCTCTTGAGAATGAAGACACAGATTAACAGATTAATCATTACATTCCTGTATATGCTGCGGAACAAAATGTGTGGTTCTCTGTGTATAGCACTCAGAGTATACCTCATTATAATTAAACAGCCTGCTGGCAACAGTGTCAGTCAAAGAGAATCCAGTCAACAGTACATGTCACTTCCTGTCTGTCACCACGGTGATGTGACAGCAGAATAAAGAGCATTACAACACAACCCTCTAAACCAGCCTCATCACCTAAATCCTTTTTTAATATTTGCTTTTTGACGCATGAACAATAAACAGCAGAACTTAAGAATAAAAAATGAAATGCACTGAAGTTCATGTTATAATTATAAATATAATACATGTTTCATTAGCAAAACCACAACCACTGAGAAATATCCAAAAGGGTTTATCCAAAAATGAAAACACAAAAAGATATTTTGATACACGTTTCAGTGGTTTTGTGTCCAGACAATAGAAGCCAATGGGTGCTGTTGTTTGGTTACCAACGTACTTCAAAATATATTTTGTTGGGTTCCTCAATAGCCAAAACGGTCATACAGGTTTGAAATAAAATGAGAGAATGAAAGAATGTTCATGTTTGAGTGAATTATCCCTTTAAGAGCAGTCTTTCCATCTAAACGTACTAAATAAGACTGAAAAGCCTTTTTAACAGATTCTTGGATGAGGGCCACTTGGCCCTTTGGATTAAACCAAATCAAAGCTTCTGTAAACGAGTTACTGGTAACCCTGTCTAATGTAATGATGACCAATAACACAATAACACCCGTTTAAGTGAAGATTAATCTAATAATCCCAAACTGCAGACCACCATAACCATAACTGAATTCCCCGTACAGCTACTTAGGACAGTTTAAGTCAGATTAAGTCTGGACTAACATCCTTTTTTATATAACAGTCCGTTTAAAGCCAGTGACCCTGAACTGGTAAATGTTTTTAATCAATTCTTCCACAATGAAGGCTGTAGATATTAGCAGATGTGTGTTTTCACATGAGGGCAGCTAAGAGAACATCATCAACAATAGAATATCATGCATGTGAAAACTGATGATTTCCACTCAGGTTTGTTTGTACAGAAGTGCTAAAACAACATATAAAAGGTAAGGACACCCCAGCTGACAAATTTAGGTTGCAAGAACGTTTCCCTAATGGTTTTATTAAGTAACAAAAACGGTAAGAATGTTATTTTTAAAAATCTAGGAACATTCAAAATGTCCAGTTTTTTGAGACAACGTATTAACGTTGTCGTTTGGGTAATGTTATTCAAACGTTCTCATTCTTTATTTTGAAACGTTACGCTAACTGCTTAAAAATAACAGTTAGATGTCAGCACACACGGTTGTACCATATTGAACCTTGGTGCTCGTGTGGGAGATGTGGTTTGAATCTAGCTTCAGCCTGATGTCATTTCCCCTCACAACTGTTTCCAAAAAACCTCCTCAGTGGAGGATTTTATCTGGTTCTGTGCTGTATGCTTGACTCTCCTCACAGGAAGTAGCTTCAGGAAAATATACTTATTCATCAGGTCTTGACTGATGGGGCTATTAGTAAAGAGGTTGCAGGCCCTTGTGGAACTGATGGTTTTAGTTACAAAACTGTTTCGGCGAGCGCTGTAACGGATGGAGTGAGAGACTGTGGGGTTATCTGAGGGCTCGGTGGACAGATGAAAACAGTGAGAGTTTAGCCTGAGCTACAGAGGCCACCAGACGAGTAGTGAACGAGTGACGACTTTGTCCTCATTCTAGCCTCTCCCTGTTCTCTTTCTGAAAACAGCAGAGCGCATCGTTCGACTGGATGTGACAAGGCCACCACAGGGACAGGAACTCACACACACACACACACACCTAATATACATAAATCAGCAAACATACACAATAAAAAGAACACCTGAGGACACAGGGTGTTTGTGTAAGGTCCCAGCTAGCAGGAAACATTCTGGCTAACGTTCTCTCAGAGTCATTAAGCGTTTGCAGTAATGTCCATAGAATTTTTATTAATGTTATATATTGCACAAAAAAAAACATTATTCTTTAATTAGTGGAACGTTTATAAACGGAATTTAATTTAGATTAGAGAATTAAAAACTGTTTAAGCAACAGTTATGTGCAAAAACTGTTTTGAACACCCAAAAAATGTTCTTACAACCTAAAAGTCAGCATGTGGGCTAGAACAGTCTGTTTCCAAGGTTGTGATTATGCCATGGGGTCTGAAGTCTGCCTTTTTCTGCTACAGGTTACACTGTCCTTGCTGTGACACTGTTACATAACGACACACCTCACACACACACACACACACACGCTGTGCTGTCAGAACACAAACAAAACGCCTGCACTGCCCAAAAAACACACCCTCAGTGCTGCATGCATCACGACACACTCCCTTACAAAATCAAACCCACCTGCAGAGAGGAAAGTCCGGCCCACTCGTGGAATGAACATGGCACGAGGGTGCACGGTCACAACTTCAGAGCTCTTGCCTACACACACACACAAAATTTAACAACACAACCTGAACACACACATCAATTACTCGTCTTTACAGCATAACAGCATCATGCGGAATTAAAGTGTTCAAAACATTAAATGAAACGATAATGAATCACAGGTGAGTGTTGAGAGAGTTTGGGGATAACCTAGAGAGAAACAGAGCAGAGGTGAGAAACATAAGAGAATGAAAGGAGTTTTTTAATAGAAGAGAAAGAGTCTAATGTTAACAACTGTAATGATGGTTTTTAATGAGCTGTGTAATGTGTGACTGTACATTCGGCAGATGCTTTTATCCAAAGCGATTACAGCACATTCATGTTATACATTTGATCAGTGTGTGTTCCCTGAGAATCGAACCCACAACCTTTACCAGCTGAGCTACAGGAACACTCGCCATGGCATATATACAGAACTTTCTGATTATATACTTTATTTGAACTGTATAAATATATCCATATGCAATTTAAATAATGTTCCTCTCTACATTTGTAACATTATTTGCATTTGTAATATATTATTTCTCTCAGTGTATTTTATTGCAGGTCTGAACAGGCCCTGTATGTTGACATGCTTCAGGTCATGTATTTGATATATGTGTGTGTGTCTGATTACACTCGGCAGCTATTTCACACTGTAAAATCTTTTAAAATGCACATTACCATAGACATACTGCTTCTTGGAAATCTGCAGCGGCTGTTTTGGAAGAGCTTGAAAATTCTGCAGGAAGGGAAAAGAACCGGTTATTATTTACCCAAAATGTCTGATTCGGTCACCCGGCACAGCACAGAGCTTCTAACATCCAACACCACAACACAAAGAGCAGGTTACATTTAATCCGCCTTTAACAGACTTCACAGATTTATACGATGACAAATAAGGCCCGTATCCAGCACACGACCCAGTGGAGGCCATCCGATCAGCAACTGAATGATCTCTGTCTCTTCCTGGACTTTCACATTCATTTGAACCAATCTGTCTTTCCGTGTATGAGAAGGAATATTAAATATACATTGCACTTTATCTGTTCACTGGGGGATAAAAGAGGCTAATGAGAGGAGAGAAATGAAGTATTAATTTCTTTCAAGTCATGACAGCTTTCTGAGCATGAAATAATTGAAGATGAGAAGTGTTCGGCTGACAGACGGTGGTCTCCAGTGTCTGGATCTAGACTGACCCCTGGGCCTGTGTTTAAAGCCTCTCAGCTCTCAGGAGCAGTCAGCAGTAAGACCATTCACAGTCATACTTTTAATCCGAGGGAAAAATGGCGTAGTCAACCTTTATCTGTGAAGAACAAATTAAGCTTCCTAGTTCTGAATGAACTGCTGTTTAACTGAACATTAAATTGTGTGTGCACGCGTGACGATAGAACCGCACAATGTACTGACAATAACTGTGATATTAATAACCATGATTATCATGGTTTTAATACTGCACAAATTATAATACTGTAAATAATTCAGCACCAGTGCCACATGGATTAAAACTCTCTCTCTGCCTCGCTACGCTAGTATTTTGAGTGATTCATTAGCCAAAAAGAGAAAACACTAAATAAACAAAATTAAAGATTAATTTGACTGATAACATTATCTAGCTCTTTTTAAAAATGTAATCAGATACTGCGATAATATCGTTAGCCACAATAATCGTGTAGGGAAAACCTAATATTGTAACAGCATTAGGTCAGTTTTGCTCTCCTTCCAGTCCAGTTTTAAATATGTTAATGTTTGTAGAGAGGGGAGGTATATGCAGTCCGGGCTGTTCTTAAATACACTACTAGGCATGTTTTTTGACATTTGTGCTTCCTCTTCGTTCAAAGCGGCAATCCATAATCAGTTTAGATCAGTTTAGAAAACCCCTTACCCCGATTCACAGCAATTTTATAATTATAATTTATAACTTAAGCTGTTGGGTCAGATTTTGTGTAAAAGTACATAAACTAACCAGCAGTTTCATGTTTCAAACAGAGATGACGATAAAGAGTCCTGTGCTGTGTGTGCTAAGAACTATATTTGCAGTGTTGTGTGAAAGATGACTGAGGGTATTCGAAATACTTCACATATCAATCATCATTAAATGACAGTGCTGGATCCGTGTTAGGTCAGCTGATCCGAGGTCAGCTTTCTTACTCTCAGATGATTAATTGGCCATGTCTACATTAGGACTGTAGCTGCAGTAATTGTTTCCCTTTAAACGATTCCTGGATCAGTATTCTGTTGCATTTTCAGCATGCATGTAGGTGCAATATCAGCTGCTCTCGAGTTATTGCGTGCAGTAAATCTGTTGTCTGGATGCGATAAGCGCTGCTAGTCTGGGAGAGAGGAAGCGCTTTTAATAGCAGCTGAGGCTCTCTGCTACTGTTTGAGTAGCTCTATTGATCTTCAGCAATATAATACCAAGGGAGAGAGAGAGAGGAAGACAGTTATTGGGAAAGAGAGATATCTTCCTCATATGTTATTATTATTACCCAGCTCTTTATAATACTCGATTCTGAGAGCATTCTGTGGGCAAATCCTTTTTATACAATTACTGCTAAACGGTATAATTAACTGTTATTCCAGGCAACTGATTTCCTACATAGCTTTAGGTTTGCCAGTTTTGTCTCTTGTATCGCCCTGCCGACTTTCTTCACACATAATTTCTTTAAAACTCAATTAATTCTCTTATATCGAATAATGTAATGTGTAAAAATTGGGATAAAGTACAGTGCAGTACAGTCAGTACAGTACAAGTACAGTGAGCCAGTCATTTTTGCCAAATAAACATCAACGGGGATTCATCATTAACGATCAGTTGACTGTACGTTATCACTTACTAATTAAACGCATTGTATCTATTTCTTCCTAATAGCTCCTCCTATTTTCATTTTAATGTTTAGATAATTCAATTTAGTATTCTAACCTTCGTGAAACTCAGGAGACCCAAACTGGTGCAAAAGATGAAGGAAACAGACCAGGAAAGAGATGACGGGGAGAAAGAGAGAGAGGAGTGGTGTAATATTGATCTGAGCATTAGGCTGAACTCAGCGCTTCGCTCAGACTCTAATCCGGCTTAATCTGGACAAGAAAATACTGCTCACCGCACTTTTCTCACACAAACACACACTGGGTCACATTCACACACACACATACTCTACAGATGAAGTGGATTGAGGGAGATGGGCTGGTCTTTCATGTCTGACCCTCATTTCTCTCTCTCTGTCTCTTCAGATCTTCCACACACATTCTTCACTCTGGTGGCAGGTGATTTTGATAAACCAGTGGAATTCAGAGTACAGCACACACCACTGCACATCCACAACTCAACTGATCAATAATTCAATACAGGGAGAGCCGAAAGAACAGAGAACAAACGGGGAAAGATGCCACATTAAACAAACAACAAGAGAAGGAAAAAGGGGAAAGTGGTATATGTCAGAAATATAAGTACAAATGTCCTGCTAACTCACATGAGACATGCACAGTTCTTTGAGATATCTTGTGAGGGAAACATGCAGAATTTGGAGGAACTCATTTCAATATGCTACAACGTGTTCTGTTATTATTCTTTCTGTGCAAACTCTTCTTTTAATAAACAAAAATGCATGAGATGATGTTTAGAAGTTGTGGAACTCTGCTGAGCTCTCTGTGGACACAGATCCACGCTCACAGACGTGTGAGTGTGGACTGCTTGATTCATGAGGTCAGATCTGCCTGCTCAGCTCTACTATCGGTCACCATCACTGACAGTGTGCTAAAAGTTCAGACAACTGGGAGCGATTGACCCAACATTTAGATACGACACTCAATCTGAGCAACCTGCAGAGTACACCGCATTACACACAGACTTAATAGTGCCCTAAACACACCTGCTGCTCCTCACTGCTTCTAATTCACCCCCAGCATAGGACTTCCCTTCATTCTCCCCTCATCTCTCTCTCACACACACACACACACACACACACACACACACAGTAATAGTGCTGTCACTGCAGGAGTGTTGCCAGGGTGACAGAAGGCTGGTCCCCACCCTGCAGGCCTCTCCCCTCCGGAGCATATGCTGCATCAGTAATGCACACACATACAATCACACTCAACAGGACATGTGATCTCGCTCTGACACACACACACACACACAGTGTCAGTAATTGTCTCTCACTCACCCCAAATGCTCAGAGCCGCTTTCAGAGCCCAAACACACCAATGTGCATGCACTCAAACACAAGCACACGATTGAACGTTCACCCAACACGATCTCTAGTCCCTTACCCTAACCTTGATCATCACAACTAAGTGCCTAACTAACTCTTGACCCTCAAACAGTCTATTAAAGGGGTGTGAGAAAGTGAGAACTGGCCAAAATGTCCTCACTTTACCCTCTTTGTCCTCACTCCCATGGTCTCACTGGTCCTCACAATGACAGACGTACTGTCAGTATACACACAAACACTCACACACACACACGCACACACATACCGGTTTTATTGTTTTAAGGGGAGATTTCACAGACAGTGATTTTCAAATATACAAACTGTATATTCTATTCTCTAAACCTAACCAAACCTAAAGAAAACTTTCTGCGTTTCAAAAAGTTCTATATGATTTATAAGCTTGTTTCCTCATGGGGACCTCAAAAATGTCATCACAAATAAAAACAAACACATTATATTGGTGGGGACATTTGGTCCCCATAACATAAGTTAACAACCAGGACCACACACACACAATCTCATCTGGCATCGGTTTACATCCATCCTCAGTTGTTCATCCCTGTTGTCTTTGTGTCCATCATCACAGCAGCTTTGTGTTACAGCGCGACACACTGCGCATCAGCGTGGGCTGGGTGACGACGTTTATCACGCTGGTTACAAAGACAGATGACAGGGCAAAAAAAAAACACACAGCTTGGGTCAGCTCCTTATGTTACTGCTGACACACACACACACACACGATCAATACACATCGCTCACACGGACGCTACCCTTCAGTTTCCTGCAGCTGTTGACTCAGGTCTTCTCTCTTAAGAGCGGTTTAGTAAGCAATCACATGTTGAGTCTGTACTAAAATCCGCAACAGTTCTGCGCGTGCATTTGCTGCCTGGAAGTGACATCATCACACTGCTGTGAAGTTCACACAGAACAGTAATTTTCCCCAGGCCAGCTGCTCAGTTCAAATGCACAACATATTGTATAAGCATTCATGGGTTTTAAAAGCAAATAAGACATATATATATATCCAAAATGGCACTGTAGCTTTCCAATAACAGCAGAAGAGAGAGCTGCTCACCCTCAGAGAGCTGCTGGCGTGATGAATATTCATGGACTGGATCTCTTTAGGGCTGGAGTTAAAATGTTCATTTGCCAATGTGGTATTCGATACACTGCTCTGGTGAGAACGCTGCTGTTGGTTTTGTGAGGTTATCTATTTAACAAGAGGTTAAACAGTAACTTAACATTACATTAACGTAATATTTGTCAGTGTACAGTCAGGTGACGGTCGGAATGCTCAGAGCTGCTGCCATCTGCTGGAAGCTGAGTGTCACGACCTCATCTGTACTGCAGTACACACCAACGCCCACACAGACGATTAGCATACACACACACAGGGATGTGGTGGACGGTCATTAACCCACACAACAGGGGGCTGAAAAAAGAGAAAAGGAGTTAGTCCTCGTGTACGAGTGTGTTAAGGTGGGGCTGTAACACGGGCCGGCAAGCGTTAGTAAATCGGTTACATTGATTTCGAGGTTAAAGAGGTTTGCATGAGTAAATAATTGAGTGATGTGCGGAACACAAGAAGAGTCAAGAAACACTATACACATAACATCCCTTCACAAGTACACAAACCGTTCAGCTGGTGACCTCATCATTTAAAAACGCAGAGCAGCCTTTTTCAACAGCGTTAATTATAATCATTGAAACCCAGAATGTCTCCCTTTAGGCAGACAGTCTGCTGTGGAGGGAGATGACAGCAGAAAATACAGCTTTCCTGTTTGTGGTTCATCACTGTAACACCATGTCACATTTCAACTAAATTTACCCCCAACCGTACACCTTCCCTGCGCTTTTGCACAGTTGCCGTAGCAACACACCCCTCAACCACCCAGACGACGAGCAAGATCCATCGCCATCCCACAGCGGAACCCTGTCGGCATGACAACGCGGAACATGCTGCCTCTGCTGTTTCTGAGGCTGAGTGAGAGATACAGTAGAGACCTCTGTTGATCAGCAAATACTCACAAACACACACACACACACACACGCAGTACAATATACACCATAAACTACCGCAAATATTTTGCGACAGAATCCTTGGAGAACTTTGTAAAACAAATGTAACATGTCACACCAGGAAATTAGCGACAGTTTATTTGCCGCAGTCTTTGACAAATGATTCAAATATAAATACTTGTGTGTGCTGCCTCAGCTTTACAAAATCTGCAGTACGGGTGTTGACGATGCTTTGAGGCACGGATGTTTATAAAGCCCGCGAGACAACAGACACGACAGAAAGATCTCTCACTCATTTTATTTTCTCTCTCTCTCATTAGCACACTGTTGTCGCACGCCCTCTCCTCCCGCTGCTGTTACTCATCTGCCACTGTTTTGTTGTGTGCCAAAACCTCAACAAACACCGAGCGAAGCCCCTTTACAGGAAAAGCAATTAACGGCGGCGGCTGTTGTTTCAGAGCTCATCAAACCAGCCACTGTGAATATATATTAACATAGACACACATCTCATTGACTCTTAATGAGTCACTTATACTCATACTCATACCTGGCTTGCTGTATGTGCTTGTTTCTGCTCGGTGTTTAGTGAATACACACTTGTTTGTAGTGGATTAACACAATAACAGCTTTGTTTGGGCGGTCAGTCAAGCTCTGTTCACTGCAGCATGCTCCCCCGGAACACATAAAAGTAGACAGATAAACAAACACACACACACATACACACACACACACGTGTTAGAGCAGAAGGACGCACAAACAGCTACACATAAATAAACACACCTGTGACGTGTGACCCAATTTTCAACCGTTTCTGTAGGTTGACTCATCACATACAGTGCACAGAGATGTGGCTGCAGATCTGAGTGTAAATCTCTATCCGCGGGGACGCTCAGGTCCATTGAAGCCAAGTGGGCGGATTCTTCAGATCAAAGTTTTACAGAAATGATGTAACTCAGCAACTGCTACACAAGCAACTGATTATTTGGTCCAACGCCTACACAAATGAAAGATGCATTGTTTGGGACATGGGAAAACAAGGCGTCCTAATTCAGATAAATCATACTGTTTTTAATTTGCGTTTTCATTAGTCAGAAGCAAAATACAAGATG
>JAZGTJ010000502.1:25000-106021 GCA_036877575.1 Botia almorhae
ATACACATATATTTGTGTGTGTGTGTGCTGTACAACTCAAATCTAGCTATGTACAATGAAAATGTCGAGACAAATGTAAATATATGTTTGTAGAAAACCAATTAGTGATTCTTAAAATAACACGTTTGTCTCACAATGATCCTCATTCATTAATTAGGAGCAGAAATTTCTATGTAAGATGTTTGTAAAATCATTTTTACGCAGCTTTAATTATTAAGTGCTACAATTTGAGCTATAACAGTTCAAACAATTCAAGAGATAACACACATTAGGAGAATAAAGTGTGTAACTTCTATGCATCATCCTGATTGGATTATGAAATGGAGGGATCAGGGAAATGCATTGTGGGAACATTCTGTGACACTGCTGTTAAATCATTCATTTCAAACATCTGTGTGTTCAGACCTGCCAGAACTGGAATCATCTTTTGTTCTATGTCGGAATAGAGCTTCCACAGGCCCTGAGCCTACAGAGAGACAGAATCAGAGACACAAACAGTGTGGATTGTGTGGAAAAGATTTAGTGTGAAAGCAGAAAGTACCTGAAGCTTGTGATGCAGTTCCATCATTAGTTCATGTAGAAGATTCAAATGAGAGATCGCTTGAGTGACCTGACAGAGCAGCAGAGACACAGGACACCTTCAATGATAAATGTGTGTAATAATAACTGATAATATGAGTTTTCTTGTTTGTGTGAGACTGGTAAGTAGAGGGCATTGTGGGTAAAACAACACCCAGGTGTCACATATAATACATATACTCACATTAAAATACACATCCTAATAAATATAATAATAAATATTAGAATTACATACAAATTAAATAATAATAATAATTTCTGAGGTGAACATGCTGGACTGTATCCAGACACACCTGCGGGGTGTATTTTCTGATCACCTTCTGCTAAAACAGTTGTGTGTGTATCCTGACCTTGTCTTGCCTCAGCACAGGCTGCAGTGAGGTGTGTGTAACTGGACGTGTGGAGTGGTGCGTAGTGTTTGTATATCCTGACCTTGTCTTGTCCCAGCACAGGCTGCAGTGAGGTGTGTGTAACTGGACGTGTGGAGTGTCTGGAGAGCAGCGTCTGAAAACAGCATGCAGAGTCGGCAGGATCTAACAACCAAGCAGCAATCTGGGGATCCATGACCTGACATCCCAACACTGCACAGAACCAGCAATCCCAGTTAAATCATTCAAATATTACCAACAATGCCACTGTTCCCGATCTCTTTTAAATGAACCTTTCCTTTTTTGGGTGAACTATCCCTTTAAATGATTAGATTTGGTGATGTCCTTATATAAACAGTGTCTATATAAGCTGTTTATGTCGGACTGTGTGTGTGTCACCTTGCTCCCAGCTCAGGTCTCTGCTATAAAGTCTCAGTGCTGTGCGGAGCAGCTCTTTGGCTTTAAAGCACACAAATGGCTTTGTGCCGCACACCATCTGCAGCAGCATGTCTCTGTAAACACAGAAACAAACACACACACACACAAACACACACAGCATCTGTAATATCATCTCAGTGGATAAACTAATGATGAATGCCACACACCATCTGTGCTAGAAAGACAGCAGGGAGATGCTTGTGGTCAAAATAGAGTAGACAAACACAAATAATCCTGTCTCTCTTTCCATAAAACACACAAACACACCTGGTGATGGCATCCTGCTTGTGTTTAAGGTCATGCTGGGCCCAGGCTGGTGTCTGCTCAAATCTGAGGTACAGCACTCTTTCCTGTGGTCTGTCCTCCAGCCCTTCTGAGCCCAACTCACTCTTCAGAAGAACCAGAAGGCCACACACAGCAGGGCAGGATCTCTTTAGCAGAGACATACACACCCAGCCATTTAAATACATTCACATATGTATATTATACTGCTTTAAAATGCCTCACATACTGTACAACCCATATGACATTTTAAATAATTTCATTTACATTTACATTTACATTTAGGCATTTGGCAGACGCTTTTATCCAAAGCGACTTACATTGCATTATACTACACATTGATCACTATACATTGAGTATGTGCAATCCCTGGGATCGAACCCATGACCTTGGCGTTGTTAACACCATGCTCTAACCACTGAGCTACAGGAAAGCTTCAATGGACTTTAAATATATATTTTGTGAAAAAGGCATAAGTGTGCCTGAATGGCACCTGAATGGACAACATTTGCGATATAGGACCAGAGTTTGAATTCACTATGAAATGAATATATATATATTATTGTTATTTTTTATGAAATATTGCAGTGTTAATTACAAATGATTTATTTGTGCACATCATTGTTTTTTTAATTCATGTGCCCTTGAAACTTGAAATCGTTCATCAAAATCTCAAAATGTAGAACGGCAGACCTTCTCTGATGATGTCAGTCTGACAGCTTGGGCGGAGACGGAGTCCCCTCCAACCGTCAGTTAATGTGAGCTTTAAAACGCCTACTTTTCTACAGCCAATAATTTCCCAGTGGAAAAAACAAGCCACGCCCTCCGCTTTTCTAATTTCACTTTGAATTACGTCAGAACACTGAAGTCGATTGCAACTTCTACCTACACACAACGCTCTTCTCTTCATCCTATTTTATGGGAATGTCAAACAGAATAATCATTTCAATCAGAAAAATCTACACCTGGTGGCTTCTGTAAACACACCTGCTCTAGATCCAGCTGTGTGGTCCCATCCTGGTGCACCATGGTCACAACTAAAGCTTTTGCTTTTTCAACCTCCTCTAACACACACTCTTTGTCCTCTTGTGAGAGACGGGCTGCGTCACACACCCTGCGATCAGAGGCCAAACTAAAGACTCCTTTAGATGGTGTCGCCGTCGCCTCTGGAATGCAAGTACTGGATCCTGATGGTCCAGAAGGTTTGGGGGCTTTGGAGCGGTTTGGTCTGTTCCATCCTTGACCTGATTTCTGGGCTCTGAGGGGATGCTTTTGCCTCCTGACCTCACACTGTGGAGCATTTGGCTGTTTTAAGAGTCGCATTGAGCCCTTTTTTACTGTTGCCAGGTGGGAGAGCTGTACTCTGGAGCTAGCGGAGGTGACGTTGAGACTCAGATGCGTCTTGCTGCTCTTCTCAGGGGCTGAAGTGATCTTAGGAGCTTCCTGTGTGGGCTTGGGAGGTTTCCATTTTAAAGAACGCTTTGGACCGGAGGTCACCTTACCGCCCTGTATGTGTTCAGAAAACAAAGGCAGGCTTCACCTCAGCTTATATCCACTACTCAGATCAGCTTCAGAGAGTTTCAGAGAGAGAACATGCCTGCAGTCCGCAGTTTTTCCTGCTGATGTAACCACACTAACTTTAAGAGTTGAGAGGACAGCTCTTCAGCTGTACTTCTGAACCTCTGAATGACCCCTGTGCTTCTTTACATAACAGACATCTGCAGTAAGTCCTTTCCATTATTCATTAGTGGAACGTTTCAACCTTGAAAGAGGCTCAAATAAAACCACACTTCTTGCAGTAGCGCCTCTATAACAAAAACGTTATTCTCGAGTTGTTAGTGGAATGTTTTAAAAACGTTACATAAAAACATTCTTATAACCAAGCAATAACATCAATACAACGTCTAAAAAAAACGGGACGTTCCGAGCGTTCCTAGAACTTTTAAAATAACATTTTAGATGCTTTTAATACTTAATGGAAACATTAGGGAAACGTTCCTACAATCTGAAATTGTTAGCTGGCTGGTTTTCCACATCTCTCAAGCATTCTTGTCATATAAGTCACAAAACTGAGAATCTTCTGTTCTGGTGCTGGAGCAGTACCTGCGAGAGGGACTGCATGCTGTGCTGCACTCCTTCACTGATAGGGGGCAGTGTAGAGTCCATCTCACTAACTCTCTCTCCGATTGGGGGCTGGGGAAAATCTGCACGTACAGTCAAAACACAAGTTTAAGTGTTTGTGTGTGACAGCACACCTGTATAAGCTTTTCTTGTCAATGATACACTATTTTCTGACCCATTGTCAGACAGTAAGGTTAAGATGACCTGCATTGTCTCATTCACAACAACAACTATGATTAACTCTTCAGTATTGAAGCCACGGAATGACAGAGCACTTTTGCTCAGACAGATAAAACATCAGAATAAAGCAGGTACATGGGGAGAATGAGGCTTACACATTAAGCAATGCACTTACTCATTGTGTCCTCGGTACTCTCTCTCCTCTCACCCTCTTCTTTCTGTCTCAGTGAGTCCACTGATTTGACAGGTTTGTCATGCTCACATTCATGGACACTTCTGCACCCACATCTCTGGACACAGGGACAGTTTTCCACTGCAGCAAACAGTTTCGCGTTTCTTCTATCTTGCACGTGAAGGTTGATCTCCAGACCCTTCAGCTTGAATTCTGTTTTCTCTGCATTTGATAGAAGATTGCTTGGCTGTACTTGAAGGGGCACAGTTTGGCCACACGTGGCCTCTGTTGAGATGACCTCACAATAAGAATCAACATCTTTATCCAAGCTCTCATTCATCAAATTAGTCTCTCCTAAATATGCCCGAGAGCTCCAAAACATCTCTGTCTTTCCATCGCTTCTCTGCATCACTTCCTCTCTGGATGCCTCACGGCGGTTATTTATGGGCAACACAAGTTGTTTCACTGGAGGAGCTTCATGTAGATTATAGTCAGCTGAGATCTTTTCAGTCAGATTGTCTGCTTGAATCCTCTTCTTAGTGCAGGTCCGTCTATGTGTCTTTGGTTCTGTCATAACACCCAGTTTAACCTGGGAGATTTCCTTGCTAAAACAGGCACACACAGGTAAGACTTCCTCTCTCTGTGCTGCTGGTTTAAGACAGTGGGTGTTGGGCTGTAGAGCATCATCTCCAGTATTGTAGAATTCAAACTTCTCATTATTGAAGACACCTCTGAGCTCAAAATCTGCTGGTGTCAGATCATTTAAATGATGGCCTCTGAATGCAGGACAGAAAGAAGACATGAATCAGCCACCTCTGATGCAGCTTACATATGCTGGGAAATCTTCAGCATATCAGACACAATGAGCCCTAAACACCAAAACTCACCTGCTTAACTTTGGCTCCTGAGAAGAGGTGCAAACACGCAGGTTCTCTCTTTCTTTAAGACAGTGAAGTGGAGAACTCTCTGGTCTGTCCATTTGAGAACTGGCCGTATAATGTTTGATTTAAATAAAATGATTTGAACAGAAAATAAACTTCTTTTTATGATTGGGGAAAACAACTTGAAGGCAAAAAAACTCACAAAACGCAGAAAATGCTATTGGCTGTAGCAATCAGATTTTAAAATCATTATCGGTTAATAGTGTAAATACACAGCTAAACATTCAGTCGGCGTTCCAGTTATGACTCACCTGTTTACCCCTGAGAACACATCTTGATTTCTGTTCATCTGCTGAGACAGCCTGAACGTGCTACCACACAAGACTAGAATTTAAAAAGCAGACTGTCTTTCAGCTCTCTGAATACAAGAGCACCTGCTACAAATAATAGACAGTAACATCATATTATATCTGTTTATTTTCTCCCCAAATTAACCCTTTAAATGTTAGAACCTGTAACTCCATTTCAGGTATCTCATCAGTGACAAAGCAATAAACTACAGCTTCCTATAGCTTGTCCAAACAAGTTATCTTCTAATGTTCTCTTTCTAACTCACTAGCTCTGCCTCCATCAGCTCTGTGGGGATACTGGAGCCGGAGGGCTGCTAGGATAGTCTGTCCAGCTGCAGAGAGAGGTACTGCATTCAGACTGCTACCGAGATAACTCTCCATCTCACCTGCTGTTCTCCCAGTCCGTCTTAAACCTGGAGACATACATGCACAGCAACAGCACAATCTAAAAACAGGTTCTGGATTCAGATGTGACAATAGATGCAACCAACTGTCTGTTGCGAGTTTAACTAAATAAATAACGAGGGTAGATCAATTATTCCAAATTCTAAACTGACTGTCAGTCAAATCAGATCTAACACAGAATAACAGTCAGGTTGTGCGTCTTGGGAAAAAACAAGACACAATAATACTGCTTTGAAGGAAAGAACCGTACAGCATTAATAAAAGTTTGAATACAGAGTTCCACCACAAACAACATCACAAGCACTGAGATTACAAATAATGTTTATTAACTGAGAAAGCACAACAAACATTAAACATACAGCTATTTGAAGTAACACAATTTATACAAAGTGTGAAACAAAAGCAAATCAAAGTCAGTAGACGCCGAAGTAATAACAGTATATTTTAATATCAGAATGGGAATATTTCAGATGACCATTTCTAGATGACAGAACCACAGCAGAGAAGCAACACTGGTCCATGTACTAATCTGCATGCAATGCTAATTTCTCAGTTCACTATTTTTGCAGCTCTGTACGTAAAATTAGATCTAATCTCTAATCCTACATAACTGCTGCTCGCGCTTCCATATCTTTCACTGCTTTGCCAAGCAGCCTAGGGTCCAGATGAAAGTAGACATACAGCTCCCTCTCTCTCCTCAGGGTGGCACTGCGCTCAAGTCTTGCTCGTTTGCCCTTCAAGTCTCCAACTATGTCCTGAAGCTGTGTGTACAGCGTCTTCTGTTTGACCTCCAGCTCATCTATAACTTTTGTCAGTTCCTGAAACAAAGACAGTAAGTAAAACAGGATGAGGTGACAGAGAGAGAGAGCAGACAGAAAAGGAAGTGTGACAGGCATAGTAAAAGAGAGTGAGGGGAGGGAAAAATATGTGTGACAAGTATAAATGGTGAAAAATAGTGTGACAAGGTGAAATAAAGGGCAGGAGACAGCACAAGGAGAAAGACAAGATTTACAAAGAAATTCAAAATCCATCTTTAGTTTGGTAAAGAAACTGCTATAGCAATGAACTAATCCAATCCCATCCCATAATCCAATCCCATGAATACAATTGGTATAATGGCCTGTAAAAAGATCAAATCAATTTGCCTTATATATGAAACCAATCAAGACAATTATGAGAAGCAGTGAAGACGTGAACAGTTATTAAAGCTGCAATCTTTCACCTCTCTACTGTCATCCCCATTTGAAACAAAAAAAGTTACTTTACATACTTTTCATTATGTATGTTGAAGTCAAATGAAGCCAAACTGACATTTCCCAGGAAATCGGACCTGACAGCTCAAATTTCAAACCATTATCAGGGTAAAACAGGGGAATTATTTCAAACACTGATCTGTCATGTCTTTGCTCAGTAACTGATTTTTGTTCATTTATAACCCATCAAGTCACGAATTGCAGCTTTTGATTTGAGGTGGCAACAGAAGATTTATCTGCACTGCAATTGAAGAACAGAAACCAAAAGTCCAAAGATGTTGCATAATTCCACCTAAAGGAACAACAGCAGGAAAACAAAACTGCAGACAACCACCCTCATCATTTAGATGACAAATCTCAGAGAGGCTCAAGAAAAACGCAATCTGCTCACGTTTCTTGGGATTGGACGGAAACGGCGGTGAGGGTGAGGGTGAGAAAGAGGAAGACGAGACATACCTGTGCGTGAGGGCAGAGCTCCAGTGCAGATGTGGCTCTGGCACATACCTGCGGCCTCAGGAGAGGCTGCACAATGTCCGAGTACGCCACTTGGTCAAGCATATCTCGGTCACGTTCTAACCGAGCACCAGTGTAGGCCTGTTCTCGCCTGGCACCATCCAGGGCCTCTTGTATACTGGCAAGCTCCCCCTGTAGACTGGAGGCTGCAACTTCCAGCCTTCCATAGGTTTGAAAGGGATCCTCTTGCTCCTTGGACGCTTTACCCAACTCAAGAATCTGCAGCAGCCTGAGGGATAAACACACCATGTGGGTTTACAAATTCAACTTGCTGGGGTTATTTCATTTTGCATTTAGCAGACATGTTTTTCCAAAGTGACTTAGAGTACATTGTCAGTGCATGTGCTCCCCGGGAATCGAACTCACAACCTCTTGCGCTGCTAACGCAATGCTCTAGCCCAGGCTGGTGTTACCTGCTAAAGGACGTGTCCTTAGAGCTGATGACCTGTTGTTTGGCATTAGGACCAAGGTAGGGATTCTGAGTCAGGTGTGGCTGTGTCAGAGCGTTTTCTCTCTGAGCTGCAGCTTCTGCTGTGCGCTCCAGCCTCTTCCTCATCTCCTCAAGCTGCTCCATCACCGTCTTCCCCATGAGACGCTCTCCATCCTGGACTAGACGCACAAGTTCAAAAAAGACCTTCTGATGGAGCAGCTGGTCACGAACTTCAGTCTGTCTGGAGGCACAGTAGTTCTGTCTGGCCACCTGAAGGGCGAGGTCACCACGCACCACAGGAATATTAAGGAGACGCGCACAGTCTCGTAAAGCCAGGCGGACTGGGTCTAACATTAGAGACTGAATTTCAGAGTGAATGGAGAGGACCTCGGAGCGCAGGTCAGCCTCAAGCCTGCTCACCTGAGAGTAGCACAGAGGCTACAGGAGAAAAAGAATGAGAACAATGATAAATGTGTCAAACCTGGAACATTTTCAACAATCTAGGATAAAGGAAATACCCTATAAATGACATTATCATTTATAGCAATTTTCTATTTAGATATTTTAGTTTTTTCCTTGTAGTTTCTGTATTTGTTTTCTTGCAGTTTGTTTGTTTTTGTATTGAACTGAATATTAACTTTGTATTTCCTGTTTTTAGAATAAATAACCAAACAGAAATAGATACACAGTCTAAATAAATAGACAGTTTTATATGACATATTTAATTACAAATTAAATTAAAATTCACCTCTGTGATGCCGATTAGTTTCTGGTTGAGCCACTCTTTCGCTGCCTTGTCTCCGTGCTCTTCTGCCCTCTCTTTCACCAGCTGGTGTTGGGTCACTTTGTATGCCCACTGCAGCCGAGCCATCTCCTTTTTCCTCAGCTCTAGCAGTGCCTCATCCTCCTCTTCCTCACTCTCGCTGCATGAGCTTAGATTGGTCAGCTGGCAGTGTCTGGATGTAGACATCTCCATCATGTCTGAGATTTCTCTAAAGAACTTTCGCTGGGTGTAGACAGACAACACTTTGGTGAACTGCTCCTGCTGATGGAGGAAAGGCTCTAGGGACAACTGAGAGAGGAGTACTGGGGCCCCCTGTCGAGTGGCTGAAAGAGGAGGGGCTCCTTCATTACTTCTTAGAGAACTGATGTTGGGGTTGAAGAGGCCTGCCAGCTTGGTGGCCTCTTTTACAAGGTTGTCTACAGCTGAGTTTGTGCACGCATTATTAGTTGCCAAGGCAGAGCTGGCATCCTTAACCATATTTCCTCCTTCCTGCACCAATGCTTGGGATGCAGAAGAGTTTGCGCTCAAGCTGGTAGCCAGCATCTGCAGCTTGTTGAGTCTGCGTTGTTTTAGTTGCTTCTCCATGCAGAGAGCTTCCAGTTCTGCCTCAAGATCCTCAACTGATGCATCATCTTCTTTACCCAGCACAGAACAGCCCTGTGAACCCACACCTCCATCCAGGGGTGAACAAGTTTTAAGCAGTTCAGCTAGTGTTGCCTCATCCAAGATGGGCTTCCCGGACGCCTGGAGGGCCTTGTAAGCCTGCAGTTCTTCTGGAGTCACAACATTGCTGCGGTTCAGTCGGTTGCAGACGACCCGTAAAAGGTGCAAGTTATCTGGTGCTGTATCAAATAACCAGTCAAACTCAGAACCTCTCAATGTGGCCGCCCGTGGGTAACCCAACCGTGACAAGACTTCCACAAACTGAGCCCCATCCAACATGGCTGCTTATCTTCAGTTCTTGTCTTAACACGGATGGTCAAATGACATGACAGCAAGGCTGATTTATTCTATGCATTCACAAAGAAGAAGGGTCAGTTGAAGTGTGTTGCACGACACAGTGTGAAAACGCTGAACACATACACATCTGCCCAGTTAAATCTAAACAATGACATAACATTCAATTCTAAAATGTATGCAAAGCTAATTATAGCTAATCCTCGTTAACCCCTGAAACATCTGGATGCAGAAACACATCTGGTTCAACTCAACAGCTAGTTAGAAGCACACTTTAACACCTAAAATGTGCTTTGCGTTTTTAGCAAATTATAAACCATTATTATAAACTTACCATTGTGAATCATGACAAGGTAAGAAGACTGTTATGGACGCTGATCTGTCATGTACTTGCTTGATTACAGATGTTTGTTCATTTTTAACACAAAAGGTCAAGGATTGTAGCTTTAATGAGAAAGACTTTTCTGTCTCTTGACCTAAAGGAAGGGTAGAAACATTTTTCTGCTGAACGCAATGATAGGAGCAGAATCAACACTGCCTGCCTGCTGTTGGTGTCTGTGTTGTTCGTGGACCACGTTTACAAACACACACAGGCGTGTCTGGCGACAGAAGAGCACATATTGTGTCTAAAACAGCCTTCTGGGAGTTTAGCTATTATTTGGCGTCTCTTCTTTGAACTGCTCTGCTGGCGTGACTGCGTTTCATTGATATTTTATTTTCCTGTGGCTCTGAACTATTAACAAAAGACACGTTACACCGAAAACTTAAATATACAAATAAAGCCTCCAAATATACACAATAAAACGTCATTTTAGACACGACTCACCGACAAATACCTTTATAACTTTAACTAAAGTGACTTTAGCATAACGCCAGACGAAAAGCTTTCGTAATGGTTAGCTGAGACCGGTAATAGGTTTGCAAGCGATTTGTAACTGTCCGAAAAGTAAAACAGATATTTGTGCATATAAAATACACAGAAACATTCCTACCTGGAAAACTTTTGATGTTTTAACGTTATTAATCCGGTCGGCTTCTTGTCTGTCAGTCAGTCGCTGGCTTTCCACTCACGAAATGCCCGCGCTCTTGCTTACGTCACACGGCGGTTGTGGATACTAAAACGTGTTACTTTAAAACATTATTTATCGCCGCAAACGTTGTATGCGCATCATACAATAGCGTCAAAATTAAATAAAATAGGTCGAAAATAATATTAATCGAAAATAATTCGTTCTTCTCTGGATATTTTGATTGGACAAATTGATTTATCCAATCAGATTCAAGTAAAATGTCACCTGACAGAGAGGCAGCTCTCTTCCGTATCAAGCGCCTCATGTGGACCTTTGATAACAACAACAGCAGCAGAAAGAAACCAAGAACCTCAAGGTTCGTCAACGCAGCATTGACAGGTTTGTGTATTAGAAGAGTCTCTTCAAATCGGCATGGTTATCTTTGTTGCCTTTCGTTGGAATCAGCGTGTTTTAGTATGTAAAGTTGACCTGCTGGTTAATTTCAGCGCTGCAGAATTAGACCAAGGAGTTGACTTTCTGTAACTTATGTGTATTAACATAAGCATGCGAGATTATTTCTGCTTATGTATGCAGTCGCATCAGACAGAGAGTCATGGTTCAAGCCAAAACTTGGGTCCTGAAACAGCATTTCGATGGATTTCCAAAAGACAGCGACTTCGAGCTGAAACTGGTGCAGCTCACCGAGCCCAAAGATGGAGGTTAATGCGTTAAATGTTTTCACACAAGTCTCATTCAGCTTCGTCCGGTTACATACTGACAGTTATTGTTGTGTTTTAGAGGTTCTTCTGGAGGCTGTGTTTCTCAGCGTGGACCCTTATATGAGGTAACACACATTTGAATGAGAATATAACGTGTTTCTTTGTCATACCTGTCGTGTACTGTGTGGAATCAGTATGTTTGCCCAAATAAACAAATCCTGATTCATTGTTTTTGTTTGTTTTCAAGACCGTACAGTCGTGTTCGCATGCAGGCTGGGGATGTGATGATAGGAACTCAGGTGGCAAAGTAAGAGTCATTCTCTCCTGTACCAGCAGTGCAGTGTGATGTGACATCATGACTGGTCATGATTTTAAAAGAAAAGCACTTGTGATCTATTTACACCCCCTCAAGTTATACATTTTGTATGTGCATGTGCTCCCTGGGATTCGAACCCTTGACCTTTGCGTTGTTCGCACAATGCTCTACTAACTGAGCTACAGGAACACTGATGCAACACATAACACATCTGTTTTTAGACAAACAGTACAGTAGAAGTTTGTCACCTGGCAAAACGTCCATTTTGTGTTTCAGCTGCAGGAACATCTTGCTTGCAAAAAACAAGTGGTGTTAATTGATCAATTTTGTTATTTTACTTTTCAAATGTATAGAAGTGGGTTGTTTATTAACAGCTTTTACCTGTTTAAAATTATGGGCTTATTGTTTAATTCACTTGGTCATTATTTAATTTTATTCCTGTAGCACAATTGGTAGCATTGCTTTTAAAAACACAAAAGATTGTGGGTTCTATTCCCAGGGAACACGTACTAATAAATGCTCTCTCTGTTATAAGTAGCTTTGAATAAAATCATCTGCCAAATGCATAAACAATATAAATGTAATTTGTCAATCTGCTCTGTTATGTTTTGACTATAGGGTGCTTCAGAGTAAGAATCCAGCGTTTCCTGTGGGCTGTCATGTGATTGGTCGATGTGGATGGAGAACACACACTCTGTCTGATGGGAGTGGTCTCATCCCACTCCTGGCTGACTGGCCTCAGGATGTCTCGCTCTCTCATGCCCTCGGAGCCATTGGCATGCCAGGGTACGAACTCAATGGATGCTGCTTTCAACCATGTTAAATCAAAACACATCTTTTATTAGTGACTCATCACATCAAACAGTCTTCATTCAGAACCGATTTGTGGATTTAGGTGTATGTGCATCAGTTATAAATGTGATAAAATGTGGATATAATCAATAACGTTTGTGGTCCACAGGCTGACGGCACTGTATGGTTTGGAGGAGGTTTGTGCCATCAGATCAGGAGAAACTGTACTGGTGAATGCAGCCGCAGGAGCTGTAGGATCTGTGGCAGGTCAAATAGCCAAACTGAAAGGCTGCAGGGTGGTGGGATCAGCAGGGGGTGATGACAAGGTGGCATATCTGAAAGAGCTGGGCTTCGACGAGGCCTTCAACTATAAGATGGTCTCCTCACTGGAGGAGGCTTTGAAGAACGCTGCACCTGACGGATTCGACTGCTACTTTGACAATGTAAGAATCAACTGAAGTAAGTTTGAACTGTGATGATAAAGGTGCTTGTGTGCATTTTTACGTTTGGTTTGTCAACTTTTTTTGTGGTGCCATGAGTTGTAGTGAATGTTTGGTAATAAAACTGCGTCATAATTCTGGTGATGTAGGTATTTTTTTATACTGTAAACCCGTTTGGTTTGCAGGTGGGCGGTCACTTTTCCAGTGTTGCTATCCCACAGATGAAGAATTTTGGCCGCATTGCTGTGTGTGGAGGAATATCTCTGTACAATGACTCCACCCCTCAGACAGGTGCGTCTCTGATCCGTGTGTTACCCACTGTAATGACACTCATTGGGAATCTGTGAATCGAACCACCCACCTTCTGGTTACAAGCCTGACTCTCTAACCAGTAGGCCACAAGTGTCAGGCCAATAACATGTTTGTTGTGTTTGGTTTTGCAGGACCTTATCCACAGCTGCCCATGATATTTAAGCAGTTGAGAATGGAAGGTTTCCTGGTGGGCAGGTGGGAGCATAAAAACGAGGAGTCACTGAGGCGCATGTTAACCTGGATGAAGGAGGCAAGTTTAATATTTTGCGTAATATTAAGGTGTCTGAATTCGAACTGAACCTCATTTGGCATCAGGTGTCCTGCTGGCGAGTCAGTTTCTCTTGTTTTTGGTGGCGTACAGGGAAAGCTGAAGTGTAGAGAGCACGTTACTGCTGGATTTGAAAACATGCCTGCTGCTTTCATGGGGATGCTGCGAGGAGAAAACCTCGGCAAGGCCATCATTAAAGTCTGATGTTACAGTCCGTCAGTGGTCTGATCATGAAACAACAATCCCAGCAGTCTGTTATTGATCAGATCTCGATTAATCAGTCACATTGTATCTGATGCAACTAAATCAAATGAAAATAAGCGATACACATTTTGACTACACTGAATGCATTCTTACATTATTTGACACGGTACTGTACTGTACTGTACTGTTCTGTTCTGCAGGTTGAAGGTACGTGTTATTTAGCAACAGTTACTTGAGCACTCGGCATATTTGGGGCATATAAGTCACTGTTAACCACTGCTGTAAATCACGTAACTGTTTTCTAACATTTTGAGAACATTAGATTATCATAAAAATGTAAAAGGTGAATATGGTAAATAAATATGGAATATTTGAAAGTCCAAAGCATTGTCATTTCAAATACAAATATATAATTGTATAAGAAAATACCAAGAAAAACAAAGTGGTAATTTCAGTATATACACAAAAAAGTGCTTTTCTGAGGTTTGGGAATACTATAAATATCATATAGTATTCTCGGAATTTAAAAAATGAAAAACTGCACAGAATTTTTTTAGCTCTGATTAAGTCACTGTAATAAACAGCGACATCTTGTGGCTGTTGGTGAATCAAACAGCAAGTTGCGTATCTGCATTCCGACGTATGAGATTAGAATGACACATTAAAAAACACTACAGTAATGCTTATATATAGATGCTCGTAGACAGTTGGGCTGTACAAAGACAGAATCAGCACCTTGTTGAAAATTCATTAGGAAAGTGTTGATATATGCACTACATAAGTTAGTTGTCGTAGTATAATGTCACAAGTGGGCGTCTTTGAATGGAATAGATTTGTGCACATATGAGATGATGCCGTGCCTTCATGAGAATGCTAAAGGCAGATGGAATTGGAAATGGAATTGTTAGTGTAAATAAAGTCGATCTTTTTGTTGGCATTGTAAATTAGAATAAATACTAATATACCATATGGTAAATTTATGTAAAACCTGTATGCAAAATAAGTAAGGCTGCATATGTCTAAAAGTAATGAAATCTATTCCACTGAGTGCTTTAGTAGTGAAAACAATATCACAAAACAATCATCACTTCAGATTCTCGACAACAGATCTTTGCCACACCAGAGTTTCACTTTGAGTCGCACTTTTCAGCAAAAAAACTGTACAGTAAAGAAATTACATTTTAAGTTCATAGTTTAAGACTTGCCTTTATATATACGCTGATAATCATTACAGACGTGGCCGAAAATCATTACAGATGTGTGCGTGCAAGATAAAGATATAGAAATACAGAAATCGTTTCATTTTAACAGGCCTCTTTGTGTGAGGGAATATTCCGGGAAACGAGGGGTTTCAAAACACGAGACAGCGATTCCTGTAATGCAGACACGAACGTTTCCAAATACAGTGACTCCTCATGACTAAGATCTCACGTTTGTGCGCGTGTGTGATGCTTTGTTGTGTATATAAAGTGTATATACTTAATTAAAATATAAAATTATTAAATAAAAAAATATTAAAGTAATTCTTTACATTGCATTACGATTGCGTATGAATGCGCGCGCGTGGCGATGGTGTTTCGCCCCGTGACGTCACCGCGCGTACAGAAATCTGTCAAGTCATTCTGACTTGCTGAGAGGAAAATGAACAGATTGTATTTCTTCTTTCAGCTCGAATGTGTTTGAAAAGAGATGATTCCAGTCGCCATCAAGATGATATTGAACTACTGTTTCAAAAGCTGCGCGTAGCGTTAAATACCAACACATATATCAAACGATCCGAGCAGATTTCATAGTAGTTTGTGTAGTGGGCGCGCCGCAGTATAAAGGCGGGGTTATGGATTTCTAGACCTCCGTGATTGGATCGCTGCCCTCGCGGGAGGCGTGGCTAGAGCAGCGTTCATATACAGCGCAAATGACGCCGCTGACGGTGTGGACGTGAACCCCAGCGGCTGTAAACAGGCGTGTACAGTAGACCATTACAAGACGTCAACATGATTATTGAAATTGAAGACAAGGTAAGAACACAACACCGCTGTATTTATCTAAATAACTTACATACGTCCAGAAATCAAACACGGTTAAAGGTATGTCGTGATTCCTATTTCTATGGAGCACCCAAAAAAGTTGTACGTAACTTTTTCCACAATCGATGACAGCGTTTGGTTTTTCAACAGTATTAATAATTAGAGCTCGTGTTTATTATTTATGAAACACTCCTGAAACAGGGTGTCCGAAACAGACGCAGGCGGTAACGTACACAGCGTAAACAAAGTAGATTACTTTCCTGTAGCTCAGTGGTTAGAGCGTGACGCTAACAACGCCATGGTCATGGGTTTGATCCCAAGGATTGCGCATACTCAGAATCAATGTATAGTATAATGCAGTGTAAGTCGCGTTAAAAGCGTCTGCCAAATGCATAAATATAAATATAGATTACAGTACCTGTAGGTATCCTGTAGTCATCAAAGCAGAATGCGTTTGCCTCTGAACTTAATGAACGACTGTTTTAAACTTTGGCAAGAATTCAAAGCAAAGCATTGAGCTGTGCGTGGTGTTCCAGCGAGCTTGTCTTCTATGTAGACTGATTGTTGAGTGTTTTCTGGACGTGTGAAATCTGAGCGTCTGCACCTGAAACGACATTTACGTTAAATTGCTCTGTGGTGCTTTTTACAACACCAAACAAAAGTGATGTAAACAGAACATCCGCATTACGTACATATTGTGCATCCCTTTATTACATAATACGCTTGCAATCTTTTAAATAAAGTGTCGTTTGAAAAACGAACAAGTACGACAATAAGCTGTACTGTATTCGTTTTAAAAAAGTGAATTATAGTAATTGCAAAATAAAACGTATAATATTTATATCATCGGTATTTTTGACTGTTTGCTCAACATCACGACAGCCTCTGGTCTTGTAGTTACACGGAAGTGCGTCTGCGCTGTATTTATTTATCTGAGCTGTATGAATGATACAGAAACTGCTGTAAATGATACAGTAACTGCTGTAAATGCTGCCTAATCCGCTTTCCTCCATTACTTGCTGATTCATTGTGGGAGCTTTGTGAATACATGAAAATTCCCATCACCCTGCTGGTAACCACATCACTGTGTGTTTAAATGACTCTGAGCTGTTATTTCACAGGCTGCCTTTGATAACGCGCTGAAAAACGCCGGTGATAAGCTGGTGGTGGTGGACTTCACAGCCACATGGTGCGGGCCCTGCCAGATGATCGGTCCATTTTTTAAAGTAAGCATTCAGACACAACCGAATACATCACTGCGTTCAGTCGTGGCGTCTGGAGGTGTCATGATCCTCATGAGACTCAAGAGTCATCGGGAGTGTCTCTGTTGTTACACTGTTGTCATGGCAACTTTTGGGGAAACTTCCGTAAGAACCGAGACTGAATAACAAACGGAATACAGATAAGCGACGTGTCACAAGACCACAAAAATGTCACCATCAAACAATATTGAACCTTTACAACCCATTAAATTCACTGTCAGACGCCAGTCGTTTGGTTTCTGTTGTAGGCGATAATAAAAAACATGCAAATTTCACAGAGGAAACAGAAGAACAGTTGAAAGGTGGTTTCCATTTTTAAATGCCTTTCTTATTCTCAACAGGATCAGTCTGCAAAACCAGAGAACCAAAATGTTGTGTTTCTGAAGGTGGATGTGGATGAAGCGCAGGTCAGTTACCTCTGAGCTCGAAAACACGTTTTCATGAACTTACCAGCTGCGATTTACACTGTAACCCGATGCTGAAGAGCAGCCCATGTATTTGCATACTCAGACAGACCAATCCGCAGTACCGGAAGAAAACTAGACCCATGCACACAGAAAGCTCCCAGCAGATTGGCCGGCTGATAGTGGTTTATTTGATGCACAGGATAGCACTCAGAAAGGATATTAACCGTCATTCAGTTTTATCTGTCAGACTGTGGCGGTGCCAGAACGCACACTTCTGATTGTTGGCCGTGTTGTTATGGTTACAAACACTGGTCGTTATTACACAGTTGTGTTGCAAAACAGATTATCATCTGAGAGTGTTTGTGTGTCTGGTTTTTTTACACATGTTTGTGATTTGTAGAAATGTCACAGTTTTGCTTGACATTTAATTCACAAGTACGGATGGCAAACGTAAAGATTAAAGGTGCTGGGAGGATCTGTAACAGTCCACAGACTGAATTTACGTGCAAACAGTCAATTCAACTGAACTGAAAATGTAACAAGACATTTGTTCTAAGTCATTAAAACCAACACAGCCATGAAGTCATTTTGTTGCCGAAAGAACTCCAGCATTGAAGATCTACTGCCGAGAGTGACAAACCAAAATAAAAAGACACGATTAAAGATTTTATCATCTAAAACCAGACCTCACATTCACACTGGCTTTCTCCCTCTCTTTCTTTGTCTAGGATGTGGCCAGTTTCTGTGAGGTCAAATGTATGCCAACATTCCAGTTTTATAAGAATAATAAAAAGGTAAACGAGTTAAAAGATTTCCTCAGCACTCTTTTAAAGTAAAAGAATAATGTTAAATACATTTTGCGTAAGGAGCTTATTTGTTTCCCTTAAACAAAACTTTGCTGTCATTTACTGACCCTCAAGGTGGCATTTGTAGGTGTCATTTTTCTTCAGTAAAACAGGAAAATGAGATTTTATATCAAGTCGTGGTCTTTGGTGTTTCATAAAATACATCATAAGAGCTCAATATACCATCAGCAGCCCCGGGGAGTAATTTTCTGTTGACTTTTGAATCTTAAAGATAAGGCGACCCCACACTTGCATTTAATGAATCACGAGGAACGGTTTCCTCTAAAAATCTCCTTTACTGGGAAGCTGACAAAAATGGCACCATCTTAGATGACCTGAGGGGAAATCAACAGCACATTTTCATTTTTAGATGAACTCTCTCTTTAATTTGGATGAAAATCTATAAGCCAGTTGAGCAGTGGAGGCAGTTCAACTGTATCTGTGGTGTAATTGTGAGTTTCCTTTTTGCAGATTCACGAATTTTCTGGTGCAAACAAAGATATGCTGTTACGCATGATCGGCGAGCTGAAAGCACATTGAAAACAAACATGCGAACATTCCAACAGCTAAACAGCTAACAAAGTCCTGCTGTACATCAAGTACTTCATCCTCATTGTGTTCATTCCTTTTTTGTTACACATTATAAACAGATAAATACGTTCCCCCAAAACTTTGTGATAAGTTTTGGCTGCTATAAAGGACTAATGTGTGTAACGCATTTTGGCTTTGAATGACATTAAAAGAAATCAAAGTGGATGTTTCCTGTCTTCTCTGCTTGTGTTTTGTTGCTTAATAATAAAATGATGTTGAGGTCAAAGGTTACATTCACCAAGTTCTATGACAGAGGCAGCCTGAACAAACGCAAAGTTTAATCGAGTTTTCATAACTCAGGGTGAGAATTACAGTTAGTTTCCTTATATTTGTGTTTTCTGTTTTAATAAAAACATGAAAAGAATCGTTTATATACATGTACACTGGACAATCACATCAACATTTTTTACACATCGTACAAGTTCATGTATATAGCAGCAGCATATATTTAATACTGTTTCATTTTCTACATGAAAAATACAGCTTTAATGTACAAAACCACGTTTAGAAGGAAAGACAAACGTGCTGTTTACTTTTCTCTTATTTCTCATTCCGGCGCGGTCGGACTCGAGCTCATGTAGTGCCACACGCTAAAAATGAAAATATCCAGATTTTCTTTTCCTGAAAGATAAAAAACCTCGTCAGATTCAGGTCTTCATTAAACGCTTCTGTCATTACACAATAAACATCTGTGGTTTTTTTTTAATGATTCAGTTCATCGCTTCCCTAATATCAATGATTTAGGCATTTAATTAATTTTCCTTTTGCATAATATAGTCTGCCAAAAACATTTTCTTAGCAAATCAATCACAAGTTGCTTGACTTTTCTATCTGTAGTTCACACAGACGGGTCTTAAAAATCTTTACAGCTTATTTGAGTCTTAGATTAAGCACGTTTCAAATAAATCTAACTGTGACTCATTCAAATAAAAAAAACGACGGCTTGCAACATCTAATTAACTGAGTGACTAAGATGACTGACTGGAAATGCTACATAGCAAAACCCAGCAAAATAACAGCACTCCAGTAAGACCCTCATTAGGTCAATTAAATCTGAGTCAGCGAGCAGATACAGAAAGCTAAAACACTAAATGAATGAATGACAAGATTTATTAAAGCAGTATCAGTTAATTATTCCGTATACAGTTAATATACAATCATTACTGGAGTATGTTAGACACACAAAGCAGATTTTCTTTTCTTTCACATTTATCAGAAATTTCCGCTTTAAGATGCGTGTATGTGTCTACATTTTACATGTACATATGCACGTTACATTAGCTGTAATGGCCTCGTGTGTGATTGGCTTACCTTGAGCAGTCGTATCCTGCCCATCCTGGGCTGCAGTGACACCTGTTGGGTCGGATGCACCTGCCTCCATTCAAACAGGGTTTGGAACATACCGCTAAGAACACAAAACTCCCATTAACACATATCAGCATGCTAACATCAACATGTTTAATTCAGAATCTTAAGTATGGTAGGCAATGTCGGAGAGGCTAGCGATAGCAAGCTAGCTTTGAAAGCATTAGATCCCACCCTCCCCTCAAAGCGCTCAAAACCAAATACATAGTTTGACAAGCGAGCAGGACATCCTATCATTGCATTCAGACCAAATGCAATAATTGGTCAAACATTTTATGGTTCTGCGCCTTCCACAGAAGATATATAAATATATTTACATCACTAAGTGATTGTTATCAGGATGTGACGAGACTTTCGATCAGCATGACAAAACATGTTTCTGGAAAAGATCACAAGAATTATTTTTAAATTGAGTTGTGGTAAAATCGGCCTTTAACAGCTGAATCAACACACACCCGTGACACACAAAGCTTGCCAAAGGGAAGAAGGAAATTCAGCAAGCAACCAGTAAAACCTGTTAAACAGCCACCGCTGAGCATTTAGTCTGCACAGTGTACACAAATTAAAGCTTATTTAACATTTATTTTCTTTAGTGCCGTTCAAACGAAGACTTTGCTTATGACTGATGACAGATGACTGACGTCTGTCTGAATAAATCCAGTGAGGTTATGACTAAATGTGATTTAGTCGATTTTTATGATTTATGATTATAATAATACAATAACACATAATTTATTAATGAACCTTTTTGCAGTAAACAACGGAGGTGATGTTTTCTATTTTTTCTAAGAACAGTTTCGAGTTTTCATGCCATACCTCTAAACCAAACCATCACAGAAACCTTTCTGCTATTTTAGATTCCAAACTAGATCATTCTGTATGATTTATAAGCTTGTTTCCTCATGAGGACATAAATAATGTTCCAACAAGGTCAAAATTTACTGGTATGACTATACTTGTGGGCACATTTGGTTCTCATAACACACACACACACTCTCTCTCACCGCTGTGGCAGCGTGTCCCCGTCCAGCCTGCTGGGCACTCGCAGTGATATGGAGCTACACAGCTTCCTCCATTGAGACATGGCAGAATACAGATCGCTGCGGGGGAAAAGAACACACACACACACACACACATACACACACACACAGAATCTGAATCTGGTCAATGTGGAGACACTGAACAAGGAGCCTAATATGATCTTCAGTTTAACTTTAACATCCATCTGCAGGATGTGACAACATGCACTGAACGGTCTCTTCTCATGCATGTTACACACTTGTGGGTTTTGACCTTCTAAGAAAGACTGAAGTCATAAAGATGAGGTTTCAGTTTTGCCAGTTTTGTGTGTGTGTGTGTGTGTGTGTGTGTGTGCAATTTTCCTAAAACAGGAACTGCCATTCCAACACACAGTTTCACAAACTTTATGTTCTCAGAAATTCCCAGCTGTAAGCAATGGCTCTCTGCCACAGAAATATTCAGAGCTTTATTTGTGTGTGTTGTGTTTGATTGCATAATTTCTCTGTGTGTGCTGTTGTTATTATGGTGTGTGTGTGTGTTTGTGTGCATTTGAAGGACTTACGCTCCTCGCAAAATCTTCCCATCCACCCATCTGGACAGGAGCATGTGTTTGGTCTTTGACACACACCTCCATTCTGACACTGCAGCCAACACACAGCTATACACACACACACACACACACACACACACTATGATTAGATACACTGATAAAACTGGTGTAATCTCAAATTCATCTGGAAATTCCTGAAGTCTGGAATTCCACAACTGCCTCCAAACACATGCAGCATTCAAAGAATGTGATGAACTTCTGTGAGCTTGTGATCAGAGATAATTACTGCAAGCGTCTGAATCAATCTCGCCAAAGAGATGCTAGAAGGATTTTCTTTCGTTAAGGTAAACATCAACATGCGCAAAAATGAAACTCTTTATAGCGCACTGTTCATGCCTTCTTAAAAGTGTGCTCAAAGCCCGTCTCTAACTCAAGACGTGTGAGGCAACCCTGTTACTCAATGGCTATTATAGAAGCGGAAGGCTGCGATCTTTGATGCTGATTGGTCAAAACCAACCACATTAACCTTCTGTAGCTACTCGTTGAGAATTTGTTATAGTTTACATACCAGAGACTTTATTGTCTAATGGAAAGAGTATCTTGCAGAAAAATACAGCTTTCCTGTAGCTCAGTGGTTGGAGCATGGCGTTAACAACACCAAGGTCATGGGTTCGATCCCAGGGATTGCAATGTATAGATCAGAAACAATGTATAGTATAATGTAAGCCGCTTTGGATCAAAGCGTCTGCCAAATGTGTAAATGTAAATATAATGATTGAATTACGTTTACGACTTTCAACACCGAAACAGGATTTGTACTTAAGCCATTGACTAGCGGTGTTGCCTTATAGTTGTTAGCTGTAAGAAAAGCACTGTTTAAAGTACCAGGATGTGCAGAAATGAAAGGATGAAGAAAAGGATCTTCAAAGGCAGAGCTCCAACAGGCCCAAACTGACGGTCAGTTTCTTGTGCTACCTTTGCAGGTAGGGGGCAGGGTCCATGTGCCGTTCTCCAAGCACATACTTCTGCTTGAACCCTCTATGGTGTAGCCTGGGTAACATGAGTACACCACCACATCTCCAAACTGGAACACCGCCCCACGGACCACCCCATTTGCCACGTACAGAGGTGGGCCACAGGACACCCCTGTGTATGATCAAAATGGACCGGACCAGTTGGTTAGAAAGGCAGATTCTCAGCAAGGCTGAGCAGTCCATGGAAAATCTGAAGGGCTTTGTGGCGTTTCAGAGTTGGGTTTGATACAGCACTCATGGTTTCTCACATCTGATAACACAGACGCAGTGAAGTGAAGCGGAAGAGGTTGAAATTCGACAGGTCTCACGTTTTTACACAGAAAAGCCAAGCTAACAGCATAATGTGAGGACCAGAGCATAACCATTTAGAACAAAAGGAAAAGAAAAACAAGCATGCAGGCAAGAATACATACACCAGCACACATATCCAGTACGCAAACCAAGCAAAACAAGGGTGGAAATAACACCACTAATGCAACACAGCAGAGAAACACGTCGACTGTGAGACAACAGCAGGCTTCAGAAACTGGATTTATAGCGTTTTAGAGACGGAAGAGATGGAAGAAACCAAAAACAATTCCAGTTATGTTAAATCCAGATGCAGTTAGCACAGGTTCCCAAAACACAAAGACATGTAGACGCCTGCCTAACCCGAACTTCTGCAGTTAAAATCAGGCAAACAAATGTGTGCAGCTTTGAGACAGAGAACTGAATGATGGTCAGTTTTCATTTGTGTGTCTGTAATTATCTGCTGCACTTTATTGGGGTTTATGAGATTATGAGCAGTGCAGACGGTTCAGATGGTCTTAACCAATCAAAACCTCACAAACAGCCAGATCAGGAAGTCTGTCTCCTTTACAATCTGATTTGCACGTTCTGTGTGATGTATTTTAGATCTTCTGCGCTTCGGTTCAGAAATAATACAGAAGGCTGGCTAATTAAATGGCAGAATTTACGTTTCTGACAATATCCAGCTAGATATTGTGCACAGATTAGTGTGCACATAACGTTCGTGCAACGTTTAAGACACTAAAATAAATGCATTTATTAAATGTTTATTTATTTAATGTTTAGTGTGTAAAATGTTTATCTTGTACAGCAGCTGAAAAGCTGACAGAAGAGTCTGTACTTACTCTCACACACGGTGCTGATGGGGGTCCAGGTCTGATCACTTCTGCAAGTTAAGGTGCCGGTAACTTTTGCCTGGTTACCTTTAACCCGCTGACCTTTAGGACAATTAACTGGTACTGAGTGGCCGACCAGAAAAACCTTCTGTGTAGTGTCGCTCCTGAGCCCAGTCCAGCCAGGAGGAGGGGGGCACGACTTAGCTGTGAGGGAGTTAAATGTGAGTGAAATAAACATCATGTGATGAAAATGAGTAAATATATCAGCCACAGTATTTAAAAGAAGACTTTACACATGAAGACATACGTATACAGATTGGGAAAGGTGAACTCCAGGAGCCGTTCCCCGTACACATGATGAGAGACTCCCCCTGCAGTGTGTAGCCTCTCTCACAGTGAAACTCCACAGCACGCCCGCTGGTCAGGTTGTGTTCCTGCACCTTTCCATTCTCCAAGTGCACTGCCGTCTCACAGCCTGTTTGTGCTTGTGCACAAGAACGGAACATGGAATCTCATTTATACTGTGTTCTTAAAGCAATCTGTAACTTTTGCCTGTTTAAAACGTACAATTGCAGAGTACTTGTGGAGTTATTTTCTTAACATGGATGACAAGTTTAAATTCTAAACAGCTGCTCTAAGAACAAGCTACAAAACGCTGCACCATCTACAGTAGCTGGATCTTCGTTCTGTTTACAGACGGATGTTTACATACTTGCTGTTGTGAAACGAGATCAGGGAGATGTCATGTACTTGCTGATTTTTGTTCATCTTTAACCATATAAAGTAACAGAGCTTTTGAAAAGCTCTGATACAGTCACTGTCCATTCTTACCTTCGCACACTGGTGTCGGTGAGCTCCACGTTCCATTGGCCTGACAGGTGAGGTTCTGTGATCCAATCAAACTCAGCCCTGAGTGACACTTATAGCTGACAGTGCTTTGGTACGTCTCACCGCTGGACACAGAAATGGCATCGTCCACCACAGGAGGAGAGCCACATGACACCGCTGAAAACAAAGCACACGTTTGACAACAATAGAAAACAATCTGGAGGTGGCGTATATTTTAGGTTCTACATCTGTATATTATAATTAAAGTGTTTTGTATGTTCTGATCAGGCTGAGGGCAACAGATCTGAGGATTTACTTGTGAACTTTAACTGAATGAATTCTTACGAGCACACATTGGCTGAGTTCCACTCCATGTTCTATCGTCCTGACAGGTCTGAACAGAATCACCCTGGAGAGAGAGAAAGGACACAGATTACTCTTGAATTACCAACATGCCTTTGAATGCCTGTGGCTCTTCATAACAACTGTGTTTATCTCTCCAGACTCTCAGAACATCGGCTAACATTCTATAAAAGTTCTCTCAGCCAACATTTTAATTTTTAAAAAGTTTGACTAACATTCTTATAACCAAACAATAACTTTAATACAACAACTACATTTACATTTAGTCATTTAGCTGATGCTTTTATCCAAAGCGACTTACAAATGAGGACAAAAAAGCAATTTCAGCAACTATAAGAGCAACAATGAATAAGTGCTATAAACAGGTCTCAGGTATTCCAGCACAGTGTAAGAAGCCAGATTTTTATTTTTTTTATTTATAATAAAAGAAGTAGAAGTAGAGGTAGTGGCGGTGTGTTAGTTGATTAGTCAAGGAAGTGAAGACTAAATAGTTGACTTTTTAGTCGTTTCTTGAAAACAGCTACTGACTCAGACGTTCTGATGGAGTTATAAAACGGAACATTTAAAACATTCCTAGAATGTTCCACATACAATTCTTCATGTTTGTTACTTCATGGAAATGTTAGAGAAACATTCTTACAACCTAAAATTGTTAGCTGGGACATTACCCTGGTGTGTCAAGAATCATTTGTCATTTTCAGTTTTAAATGGTAAAATTACATCACAATCTCCTACCAGTTACCATCCAAACAGATGTTATGATGCTAGTTTATTTGCCAATGTTTCTGTGATTTGGCAACAAAAACATCTGCCAAGCAATGTAAAACATGTAGCTCTCTCAACAGTAAATCATTTTCAACTACATTTAATAGATGTGTATATACAGCAATGTACCTGCAGTTCAAATCCTGTTAGACAAGTATAACTAATAATATCTCCATAATTGTAGCTCTCGCCCTCAGTCAAGCCATTGAGAATAGGAAGAGGCTTTTCACAAACAACAGGTACACAAGACTCTGAAGAGAAAGGCGGGGACCATTTGCCAGAGGCCTGTATAAACAAAAAACGGAAAAACATTCCAAGTTTCGCTTTTTAAAGACAAAATTCTCACCAAACAACAGTGAATGCTGTTGAATAATACACACACACACACATATATATATATATATTTTTTTTTTCTTAGCATATTACTTACTGCACATTCAGACAGTCCAGGTCCCTCGAGATAGTACCCTGGTCTGCAGGAGATTATTACAGTTCCCCCTACTGGTGTGATCTGCTTCCCTGTGATGACTATGTGAGTGAGGTTGGCAGGTAGGCAGCAGGGTGAAGGCCGACACCTGATGCTGTGTTTAGACCAGGTGCTGTCACTTTGACAGATAATAAAATCTGTCTTTGTCGCCATCTCAAAGCCCTCTTTGCACCTGCATCAAGCAGGACGATTGATCAAATGCATGATTTATCAGAACTTTTATTTGTTGTACAATTTCCCTTTACTTGGACACTTTCAAAAAAGGATTGTTCAAATAGGAGTAATCTCAAATTACCTGTACTGAGCTTTGCTGCCATAGGTGATCACCATGCCAATAGTCTCTGCATTTGGGATCAGAGGAGGCACGCCACATGACACAGGTTCACAGGTCAGATTGGGCTCCCCCCATCGGCCCAACCTTCCGCAGGAGATATGGGGGGAACCTTTCAAATGATAGCCTGGCCTGCAGCGGTAGGTTACTGTGTCAATTGGGTAGCCAGCGCTACCTTGAACAACAGCATTAGGCACAGCTGGGGGAGGGTTGGAACATCTCCCTCGGGTGCAGATAGGTACTCCTGGACTCCACACTCCACCTTTGTCGCATACAGCCTCCGTGGGACCGAGGGTTTTGTAGCCTTCATCACATCTGAACCAGACGCTTGCGCCACAGGTGTGGTCTCTGCCAAGAACAGCACCATACCTCACCACTGGGGGGCTGCACACACATGGTCGGCATTCCGGAACTTCCCCTAGCCAGATCGCCTCTGCTGCACATCTTAAAACTGGACTGCCAACTATCTCATAGCCTGGGAAGCAGATATACTCCACAACATCATCAAAATTAAAGCTGGATCCGTTCAGGTAACCATGGCTGATGTCCGCAGGTGGTTCACAAGTGATTATGTCACACCGTGGAGGAGGGTCATCCCACAGTCCATCGCCTCTGCATATCAAGGAAGGATTTCCTGTCAAGACGTACCCAGTGTCACACTGATACCTAACCATACTGTTGTAACCATAATCCGTGCCTGTTACTCTGCCATTTTCAATTACTGGTGGTTGACCGCAGTTGGCTTGGAGACACTTTGGGGGAGGTTCACTCCAGCTGCTATTAGCCAAACAAACGCTGGTCGGTGCCCCCTGTAGGATGAAACCGAGATTGCAGCTAAACATCAACCTCTTACCAAACGTGTAGTCATCTCCTCTCACCAAAACATCTTTTGACACGACAGGGCGCCCACAGGAAACTGCTTTGCACCATGGAGCTTTGTTGTCCCATTTTCCATCAACCTGGCAGGATCTAGTTTCAACACCCTGTAGGACAAACCCATTATGACACTTGTAGCGAATGACTGACTTGAAATGAAAGGAATTTCCAACCACGTCACCATTTGCAATACCTCCAGGGTCACCACATGAGATCGGCACACAGTGAGGAGCTTCATCGCTCCACTGATGCCCAGAAATGCATTGACGGACAGTCTGTCCATTGAGCTCATAACCCTCCTCACAGCTGTACTCCACAAGGCTGCCAAGTTCACTATGTGTTACTATGATTGATCCATGTTCTGGGCTGGCCGGAGTCTTACATTGGGCAGGAGCGCACATAGGGGCAGTTCCATTCCATGTGCCGTCCTCCTGACACATCAACACAATGGCACCAGTAACTTCATAACCAGCATGACAATGATATTGAACCATGGATCCATATAAAAAGCTGTTATCTACAGGTAATTGTTGGCCTGTAAGTGTGCCATCTTCTACTGGTGGGTCTTGGAATTTTACATATTCACCAAAATCAATATGTGGAGGTAGGCCACAGTCAGCAGGAGCACACTTGGGCTCAGAGCTGGACCAGCCATGTTCTTCACATGTGAGATGATTATTACCAACTAGTAGGAAACCTGGGAAGCAGCTATAAAAAATGGTGACCCCAAACTTACGATCCTGTCCTTCAACAAAGCCATTGTCAATGGGTTTGGGAACAGAACAGTAGATCGGCACACAGGAAGGAGCCTCCTGGTCCCATTGCCCATTTTCAAGGCAGGTGAGTGTTTCTGGGCCTTGTAAACGGTATCCCCTTTGACAGGAATATGTAACAGATTGGCTAAACTGGAGCCTTGAGTACTTGAAAGAGCCATTGGGAATCTCTATGGGTGCAGCACACTTAACAGGGTGACATACAGGTAAATCTCCTATCCACAATCCACTCTGACTACAAAGAACAGTACTGTTACCTACTAATTCATACCCTGCTTTACAGCTATAGATGGCAGTACTAAGGTACATAAGTCCATGAACGTCCACAATTCCATTTGGTATCTCCTCAGGCTGTGGGCATTCAACAGGAACGCACTGAGGATAGGGTTTGCTCCAGTTCCCATCTGCTTGGCAGCGGACAGAAGCTTCCTTCCGTAGAGTAAAGCCATCCATGCAAGAATAGGTCACCACACTTTCAAAATAGGACAATGTATTAGATGGGTCACCGAAGGGAACCTCGGGAGGAGGTCCACAGGACACTTGTTTGCAGACTGGGAAAGAGTCATTCCACTCCTGGGATGGGGTACATCGAAGAGTTTGCGCACCATGAAGAACATAACCGTCCTCACAAGAAAGCTCCACAGTGCCTGAATCGGAATCCAGTCCACGCAGTACGAGGTGGTTCTCCTCCAAAGGTGGTTCAGGGCACTTAACTGGGGAACAATGTGGGATTACGCTTTTGTCCCACTTTCCAAACTTTAGGCAAGTCCATGTAGAATCTCCAATAAGTTCATATCCCTCATTGCAGACAAATTCCACTTTACTGCCCACCTCAAAGGTGGAACCCTGATAGCGTCCATTTCTGATATCAGGTGGGGTGGGGCAGGTAAGGAGGACACAAACAGGAGCGTTGCTGTTTGACCACTGTTTGTTGGCCATGCATATACGTTCAGGCTTTCCAGTTAGGCGATAACCATCATTGCAAGCATAGGTCACTCTACTGCTGTACACATAGCTGCTCTTTCTTATTTGGCCCTACGAAGACAAAATAAAAAACACATTTGGAATTGTATTTAAAGGTGTTTAGGATTACATTTAAACCAAAAAACTGTCGAAAAATACCAAGCTAAATATGACACTGATGTGTATAAAACTGATTCAGAAAATGGCAGATTGCAATGTATTTACCTGGATAAAGCCATTTGCCAAGCGAGGTGGGACAGAGCAGGAAACAGGCTGGCACGTAGGCAAGACACCACCCCACTCACCACTGGCTTTACAAATCCTCCTCTTCTCTCCTCGAATGAAATAGCCTTTATCACAGCTGTATGCAATCACAGCTCCAAAACTATAATTGCTTCCGCTTACGTAGCCCTTCTCAATACTCTCTGGCTTTGAGCATCGTACAGGCATACAGCCAATGTCTAAAGCTGAGGGTGTCCACTCTCCCCCTATTAAGCACTTCAGTGTTCCTGTGGTGTTGAGAACAAAGCCCTCCTCGCACTTGTAGTTCACCTCTGTGTTGCTTGCATACTTTGGCTTGTTGATGGAGTCCAGAATGGCACGTGGTACATCAGGGGGACGCTGGCAGAAATTGGCGATACAGTGAGGAATACCAAAGCCATCTGGGGGTGCCCACACACCTTGGGAATTGCAGAACAGTTTCGTATTATTACCAGCAATATAGCCATCATCACAGAAATAGATCGCTGTGTCGCCAAACAGCTGGTGTCCAGTATCGGGTAACGCATGGTCAACTGGTGGTGGTGGCCCACAAGACCGAGGTACACACTGGGCAGAATCATGGGTCCAGTTGCCACTTGGAAGGCATTCCTGAGTTTCTACTCCAAGCAGGGTGTAACTACAATAAGACATATTCAAAAAGCAGATTTTTAAAAACCAAACACTAGTATTCATATTTACTAGTATTTATCACTAATATTCATATACTCATATACAGAAAGGCCCACAAGCAATACGTATATGATGAAAGTTACCCCTCTTTGCAAATATAGTAGATCCGGCCACCCAGTGTAAAGTTGTCCCCCTTAATCACCGCATCCCTCAGAGGAGGAGGTTTACCACAGTCCACTCTGACACAGACAGGTGGAGGAGACGCCCACTGTCCTGCCGCCTCACACCTCAGCTCCATGGAACCCTGTAACCTTCACAACAGCCTCACAGTGTTAAAACATTCACTGACGCCCAGATTGGAATCGTATCTACAGTAAAGGAAATGTTAAAGATACTGTGTTTTTTTTATTTTAACTTTTTATTCATTCTGTAATGTTTTTAAAATGTTCCGCTAACAACTATATATTTATAGGATATATTTTTGATATATACATTATAAACATTTGTCATAGGATAATGTTAAATAAACATTCTCAAATTCATGACGTCACTGCGAGAACGTTTTTTGAGAACTTTTAGAGAATGTTCAGACAATGTTCCGTGTTAGTAGGGAACGTCTTACTTAGGAAACCTGCAGTGCCCTGAAACATTACCTGTATCCCTCGATGCAGGTGTAGGTTACAGTGGATTGGTAGACTGTTCCGTTGAGGTTGTACTCGCCATAATCCACCACTGGGGGCTCGCCACATGTTACAGGCTGACAATCAGGAAACTCTCTACTCCATTTCAAATCTGACTGACACTGGCTTTCTGTGGGCTCCTGAGGGACATAACCCATCTCACAACTGCAGCAGACCAGAAAATGCAAAGGTCATCAATACAAAAAAGGAGTTCTTTGTTACATTATTAAACAAACACAGTCCCTGTCGTATTCAAACAGGCCTCTTAAAAAATGAGCTTTAATACCTCTAGACAGTAACTCTACAGCTAACACTCACAGTGATACCTGAAAGTCACCTTGCTTCCGTATGTGAAGTTTGTCCCATGCAGGATTCCATACTGTGGGAGAGCTGGATGAGCACAGGCAAGGGCTGCGGAGGAGCAGTTTATTAAAACAAGCTAACAGGTTGTGTTTTGCATTCCCAGTAAGTGTCACTAATCATTCCAATTCAGACGGTCATTGTGTGCACCTGGAGGGCACCAAAATGCATGTCATTTAATTAAAATGTAGTGATGTGACCAGGCTGAAAGCCTCCAAAAATGGCGGGCTAAGGGTTCAGAATAACGTTCAGTTTACTGATAATTCAAAAATATTGAGGTTTTCCAGCAACAAAGACTGACTAAAGCTGAACAACTGTACGTCAGGCTGTCTTTATCAGGTCGGTTTTCAGTCCCCAGTCTGAGGCCAAACAACAAACGTTCTTAATGTACATCGATTGAATTACATATACATTTTGTTGCTATTACTTAACAATCTTTATTTATTTGACTCCAGTGAATAAGACAATTAATGCGATTCTTTATCGTAACAGTCAATTTGCCCGTTAGCCTAGCACGTGCATTTGTTATGTGGGCAAACATCAATAGAGTAGACGGACAATTTTGATTTTCTGATACTAAAGATGTGGATTAGTGACTAGTTTATCTAACTAGGTTATCAAAAAGCAGACTAAATTAAAACACACAAACATTCCGTGTCTGTGACGCTGTGCGGAAACTGTGGTTACCTTTGCAGTACGGGACACTTCCCAGCCAAATTCCATCTTCCAAGCAGGAAAGATTGGACGAGCCAATCAGCTCATAGCCTTCCTCACAGGAGTAGACCACCTCACTCCCCATGATGAAGTTACTGCCCTCACGGTGCCCAAACTCGAGAACACCCGGATCTTTACATTTGACTGGCTCTGGTGAGAATACAAAAAACAAAACCGTCTTCAGCTCTTTAAAATGAAGACAACAAGGCTTAAAAGCAATATGCCTTCAGTCCATAAACAATAATAAACTTCAACTTATGTGAGATCTCATGTGAGTTGACTGTGATTATCACAAGACCTGTCGGTGCGTGATGAAGATGACATTACCTGTGCAGTTTCTTCCGTCTCCACTGTAGGGGGGTATACAGGTGCATACATGAGACCCTTCAGTGTTCTGACAGCTGGCATGCTCATCACATTCAGACCCCAACGCACATTCATCCACATCTGTAACACAAACCAACACCAACACACCCGCCACATGCAAACACAAAGACACGTAAATTTAAATGAAAAAAAATGTATAAAGACCCAATGCTTTGCTTGCTTTAAAATGACCCACACTACCTTTAATCAGAAATATTAAGAGTGTTTCTACATTGTTTATAAAATAAGCAAACACTCATTAATGAATTTCACTGGTGGTTTCTGACTTTGGACCCCACTGTAGAGCTATTGTCTATTCAATACCACCACAGGGTTTGTGGTTTATCTCTTACCCAGACATGCAGGTGGGTTGCCAGCCCATTTTCCATTGTTGGCACACAGCATCTTACTCTCCCCGAGCAGATAGAAGCCTGGTTTACACTGAGAAAGCACCGAGCCTCCAGCATGGAAGTCTTCTCCATGATACTGGCCATGCTCCAGGTCAGGTGGAGGACCACACTCCACACCTACAAATACAGAGAGAACATTAACCAGTACTAGGTAAAGTTGTACGGTAATAATCACTGCAGTGTAACTGTGTGTGACGAAGAGACTAAGGAGCTGTTACCCATCACAGAAATGTGTGTGTTCATCATGGTCTCTGTTTTTAATGACAACCTGTGTTTTAATCCTTGATCTTAACACTGCTTTCATTTGCACCTGTAGACACGTGGAAAGTCAGTCCTGCGTCTTTCTGGTGTGAATCTCCCTGACAACAGCTGAGCAATTACAGTGTGTGTAGCTGCACAGTGTGAACATTTCTACAGACGCATGAGTCTCTCTGTGTGTTTGGAGACGAGTCTCACGTTCGCATATTGGCTCTGCGTGGCTCCACTGGCCTCTGTTTAAACACTGCTGCACTGGCTCCCCCACAAGGTAAAACCCGGGACTGCAAGAGAACTGCACCTTCGAGCCTGGACTCACGGCTGTATTGGAGGAGCGCAGGTGAGGTACAGACGCCTCCAGCAGGGGGCAGTCTAACAAAGATCAGAGAACTGTCCTTAATTTGGGTGGTAAACTATTCAACGTGGCGTATTGCTGCTTTACAATTATTAGCTGTGGCACCTGTGGAAGTTTCATTACTGTTGTGTTTTGTTATTTACAGATCATTTCTGAAGCAATACAGTGAATGTAATACATGCATTTTAAATAGAAATACTGCATGGAATATGACTCTTACCAGCACAAAAAATGCTCTTGCTTTTGGTCTTGACTCTGCCTGTCACGCCTCCCAAAAAGTCAGGCCAGGCAAAGACATTTCCTTTCTGCAGATCAGGTGGACAACTAGAGGCAAGAGACCTGATCTGAGAACAGTGGGAACAGAATTTCTATTATGCATCACTGTTTAGAAAATAAAAAAACTTCAAAGTTAGGGTCGCATTAAGGGTCACATGTTTTTCGTGTGTACCTGCTGTGGTGTTAAAACATAGCTCCATATGTTGAGCTGGCTAAGAGTGCCCACAAAAGACTCCACTGGGTTAAAGCCATCGCCTCTCTGGTCCTGATCCTGTCCTAGAACTAGTGCGCCCCCTCCTGTTCAAAGAGTAGTATAAACACGTCAGTAAACAGAAACATGAAGGCCAAGAAGACCTCAGATCTTCTGTTCTTGTGTTCTTGTAGCTCAACTGGCAGAGCGTTGCGTTATCAACGCAGAGCTTGTGGGTTCGATTCCCGGGGAACACACATACTGATCAAATGTATAGCTTGAATGCGCTGTAAGTTGCTGTGGATAAAATCGTCTGACGATTGCATACATGTGAATGTAAATAATGTGTATCTGCTATAAAATCTGACCTGGTATGATAGTGCCCACAGATAGCCCTTTCCCTCCATCTGAAAGACTTCCATCAATATAGACTCTCCAATCTCCGTCCTTACTGCGCCACGACACACCAATATGATGCCAGAGTCCATCGTTCACAGCTGGACAATCCGTGATCCGTTCCTTTCCATTCACATACAACACCCACCTGACAGTAAACACAAGCAAACCGCAGTAGAGAGAGAGAAATTAAAGGGACAGTTCACTCAAAATTGGTACTCACTCTCCTGTCAATCTTACACAGGTTGTCCTGTCAAAAACGAGCCCAGCAGAATATTTAAGCGGGTAAAAGTGTTTTCAAAGGAAGCTCAGTAAAACTCTCACCCATTATAGTCTATGAGCAGAAAGGCGTTGTCACTGCCATCAACAGCGTAAGAGACGGGCGTTCCGTAGTTAACCATGTCCGACGACCTCATCCAGAATGTACATGTGATCTGTGTAAGCGACGGCATGTGACCGTCCATCATCACGTAACCATGGATACCAGACACTTCAAACTCCAGATCAAAGGAGAAGGGCATTTCTAAGAAAGAAATGAAACAAATGTATTCTGTGCTTATCGAGAGGTCAAGACTGCTTTTGGCATTTTATTTTTCCTCACATTCCTCAAACGTCTAATGCCGATGTGTCTCGTACCAAAAATAAAGTCAATTTTGTTTTTCCGAGACTAATTTCTGTCTGGCACTTAAAAGTAAACTCTGAAGTTCACTTGAAGTTTTTACTTGGCGTTTCATCAAGAAAACATGAAATCCTCACGATGCGATGGTCTCTTTTGAGGTATGAAGGTTTTCAGCTGATTGCATTATTTCTGGGAATGCATTATCACAGTGAAATACAGATTCTAGCTAACAGGCCTTTGTATAACGGCTTCTCTCTGTGGTGATGAAGATGATGATGATTTTCCATGATGAAAACTCTCTCTCTCTCTGACTCTGCTGATACGCCATCTATACCTGTCTCACACCTGCTTCCGTTGAACCCAGGACGGCATCTGCAGGTGAAAGTGGACACCCCATCCACACAGGTCGCGCCATTCAAACACAAATTGGGTTGGCAGTCATCTACATCCAGCTGGCACAGTCTGCCTCTGTATCCACTTACACACTCACACCTGATGACATATGTGACCCAGAGTTTTATCTACAACACGTCTGTAAGAGCGATTAAAACTCAAAACATCTCCCTAATGCATGTGCATATATAGTTTATACAAAGCTTTCCATCACTGACCTGAAATCATTGATGGTGTCTATACACGTTCCTCCATTCAGACAGGGGGCGCTGTAGCACTCGTCAACATCAAGCTCACAGCTGTCACCAGCGAAGCCCTGCGAGCAGGAGCAGATATACCCACCCTCCAAATCTTTACAGACACCTCCGTTCTGACATGGGCTGGAATCACACTCGTTGATTTCCAATTCACATCGCCGACCTAGAGGTACATAAACATTCGCTGTGTAAAATCAGTCATTACAAAGACTGATCTGAAGCTTTTATGTCATTTCAAACTCATAGGACATCCACTGCATACGGCATATAATTTTCCTACAAAATCCTAAAGGTAACAAAGTAATTAAAAAGAATGACCACTACATTATTCAAAAATCATACTTTTGTGTTCAATGAAAAAGAGAAATATGATTAAAAACCTTATGAGGGTAAATAAACAGACCGCTTTAATTTAAATATAAATGGACCCTAAAGCTATATGTATTGTGAAATGTTAAGATCATTTCTGCATATGAATTTTACAGCATCCCATTCCGTGTTTGACATAGAAGTGGCATTGTATGTAAGGTACTGGCCTGTGAATCCATCTGGACAGCTACATGTGAAGTGATTGATCTCATCCACACAGACACCTTCATTCAGACACGGCGATGAGCTGCACTCGTTCACCTCCGCCTCACACAGAAAACCTTCCAGAGACACACAAATACACACACACGCCCAGTCACAAAAAACACTCATTCAAACGAACCATCTACAGCAGAGATTATGTGTGATATATTGACTGGAGATTATGTGTGATATACTGACTGGAGATTATGTGTGATATACTGACTGAAGATTGTGTGTGATATACTGACTGGAGATTGTGTGTGATATACTGACTGGAGATTATGTGTGATATACTGACTGAAGATTGTGTGTGATATACTGACTGAAGATTGTGTGTGATATACTGACTGAAGATTGTGTGTGATATACTGACTGGAGATTATGTGTGATATACTGACTGGAGATTATGTGTGATATATACTGATTGAAGATTATGTGTGATATACTGACTGGAGATTATGTGTGATATATACTGACTGGAGATTATGTGTGATATATACTGACTGGAGATTATGTGTGATATATTGACTGGAGATTATGTGTGATATACTGACTGGAGATTATGTGTGATATATACTGACTGGATCATGCAAGTTTCTCCCGTACCTGCAAACCCAGGCTGACACTGACACTGGAAATCTCCCACACCGTCTCTGCACAGGCCTCCATTCTGACAGGGAGTGGAATCACATTCATCAATGTCACTCTCACACTTGGCTCCTGCGAGGAAAGAATGAAGAAGATTGGAAAAGAACAGCAGGTGATTCACCTAAACCACACAAGCTACACTTTTACGAGAGATCTCTGAGTTCTCTGATGACTCGACAGAGTTTGAAAGCACAACAGATTATATGAGGAAAACAGTAAGTAGAGGAACTATAACATCTTACAGACTATTTTTACATAAACTGACTGAACTCAACAGCTGGTTTTGCACTACTGCTTGTGAGTTATGACTATAGACTTTCAAAGGAGAAACAGCTGAACCTGTGAATCCGGGCTGACAGGTGCACACGTATCCGACCCCAACTTCCTCACAAGTGCCTTGATTTTGACACGGGTTCAGGAGGCATTCGTGGAACATCTGCAACAGAGAGCAGAACGTGTTTAACCGACCACAACTATGCGACTCTTATGCTCTTATACTCCAACCACTAGGGGGTGCTGTGATGCCAGTTTCCTGCATATATCTGACTCTTGACGAATGTGGATGTAATCTGGGCCCCTCTGATGAGACTTCCATCCATTTTGACCGAGTTCTTCTAATGATTTGAGGTTTGGAAATAGGAAATACCTGACGGTTGCAATAGCACTCTAACCCGGTTTTGCTTGCTCAGCTAGTATGCTAACATAGAGGATGGAATATAACGGTCAGTTTTACAGAAATATAAAATGTATTTAACACAAAATGTAAGCAAACACAAACTATTCGAACTTTTATTTTGTAGTCACATTTAACTAACTGGCTGGTCTTAGTCATTTAAGTGAATAAATGAAGTCAATTACTTAAGTTAACACAGGTTTCCTGTCAGAGTAACCAGATGCAGTTCATCACATCATTCCAGCTAACAGGAAACATTCTCAGAACATTGCTTAACAAGTTGTTAATGGAACATTTGAAAAATGTTACAGATTAAAAAAATATTGAAATAGCGTGCTTAAAACCAAGCAATAACGTTGACATCTAAAAAAATGGCAGTTTTGAACATTCCTTTTTTGTTACTTAATGTGAACATTAGATAAATGTTTTTAAACCTAAAATTGTTAGTTGGGATAGACGTGTTCCACAATGTTCAACAACCAGAAAGGGTCCAAACAGTTTGGTTTTCATGTTTTGAAGCCTTTTTTAAATTAAAAACATTTGAAAAAAATGACACTTTGATATATGTTCTTATCAAACAAAATGCCATAAGTACAGTAACATTTATAACTGCGACCTGCCTGCCCAATCACTTTTGAAGCCACTGTATGAACACACTGTAAATATTCCAACCAATCAGAGGAAGACTCACCTGGCTACTCGCTTGATATTCAGTTCTCACAGGCACTTCTGGCGCCGCAGTAGCACTTTCCTCTTTAGGCAAGAAACTAGAGCCAAAGCCTGAGTCAGACCAAAGGAGAGAGCACAGGAAAGAGAGAAAAAATGCAAAATGTGGAGACAGCAATGAAAAAAGCGAAACAGACAGAATAAGCACAACACATAAAACACACACACATGAGAAAAAGATTTGAAAGGGGACAATTTCTGCTGTCAAAACTGGAAAACATTATCCAAAGGCATTCATCATTTTCATCTTTTCCAGACTGAAACACTTTTTCCCTGTGTGTAGGGAGAAACCGGATTCCATTATGTGCACAGCATTCTCACTCCATATCGCTCGCACACCTACTGTAACCCCGCAGCACAAACCTGGGAAAGACCCACATATACTCCACTGATAAACCATCAGTGAATCTCAACACACCTGAAGGGTAGCGTTCTAATTGTGCAGTGCCAACATGTCATCTGGCTCAGCTAATGGCGTGTGTTTGGGGCTGTGTTAAGCTACTTAGCAGTGAACTGAACAGTGGGCGGGAGGGGAGGGGGGGGGGTTGTCGGATGAGCATTTCAGACTTCCCAACATATGGAAATAATACAGAAAATAACTTCAATGAATGGATTAAATCGTACTGGAGCACTGTTGGATAGCCCTGGCCCCGGTAATCGTGGTGGTACCGTAAAATGGACAGGAGAGGCAATAGGACCGACCCTCCTCAGGCTGGTAATAGTCTCTGGGACATGGGTAACATGGAACCAGACCCGTACGAGAGAAGTGGCCCACAGAACAAGGTACTGGGGAGATGGAGAGACACAGAGATGACATTGAGAGAGGTAACGAGTGTGAATTGAAAGAGATTATTGGTGCACTTTTAGAAATTGTCTTATATTGGCGCATCTCACCACCGCACTCGTTGACATCCACAGCTCCTCTGTTGACAGTGGTGGTGGTGGGCGGGCAGGACGAACAGGCCCGAGAGCCAAAATCCGGCTGGTACTCCCCTAATGGACAGGACTCGCAGGTTTCCAACCCGCTTAACGATGCACTACCGGGCCGGCACTGCGCTGGAAACACGCACAGACATGCAAGTACACGCACACACACGGACACACGGACACACTTAGTGATTCCACCTCATAGCAGGTTACTGTTGGCACTATTTACTACAAGCATGTACATGTACAAACTGAATGAATTGATTGATTTATATCGGACAGGTTATCATTTGACACATCAAACCGATTCTTACCTTTGCACTCGTCCAGGCTGCGTGAATGGAGGTACGGCGTGGAGAAGCCGTCCGGGCATGACTTGCATTCCATCTGCCCCTCCTCATCCTGATACGACCCCCTCCAGCAGCTCTCACACTCTGCATACTCCAGGGAGAAATACGTCCCTACTGGGCATTGAACTATGGGAAAAACCACAACGAGGTCAAAACTGCTGCCAGTTCATCTGCCAGTTGGCTGGGGATGTAATCTACATCAGAAGTCACACTCACCGCACACCCTGCCTTTCAGAACAGACCCCGGCCGGCAGTACAGCGTAGCCTTTTTACCTTCCAGAGATTTGGGGTCGGCTACAATCATCTCCGACGACACGTGGAAGGTGCTGAATGGCTGTTTGCTCAGCGTCCGCTTAAGCCGATTGGTCAGCTGCTCGAGGGCCCTCAGCAAACGTCTTTGATTGACTATCTCAGCCGAGTCATTCCTCGACGGGGGCAGTGGGATGCTTGCTGGGAAAAACGAACGGTGTTGGGAGAAGTTGCAACTAGTTTTGGATTTAAAACCAGCGGATTACCCTGTTTAACTGTTTAACGAACATATCCTGGAAGTATTTCTCTACCTGTGATGTTGAAGTGGATTTGTATCTTCTGCTCTCTTGTGGGTCCGGTGTTTTTGCGATGACGTTTGGTCCTCGTGTGGTAGCTACGCTGGGAAGAACCGTCCTGCTGTAGGTGTTGCTCCGGAGCAAAACCAGTGTCGAAATAAGCATAGTCCTGACCATTCTGAGGGCCCCAGTTACTGCCCCACCCCCCAACACCTGAGGAGAAGATCAAGAGACAACATTGATCTGATGTCAGAAAAAGTCTTTGAAAATGAACATTAACTGCTAACTCAACTTCACAAATGCTGATAAATTGAATAAATGATTACAAACACCTGTTAAAAAGGTTTAAATGTAAATAAAAGAAGCAATGCAATAAATGCGACAATGCAACAAAACCACTCTGTACATCTGATTTAAAACTATTTTGAAACAAACTGGGTTTACCCATCTTTGACGTCAAAACAAGAAACCTGCTGTTGGGCTGAACTACTGGAATGTTAGTCCACTATAATTCACTTGAGATGAATCTAGACTTTAGATGAGTCTGAATGCAGTCAGACACCCGATAAGAATCACTCTGTGTAAGCATGCCATCGTTTACCAATAGCAAATCCATTGGGATAATCATAGTTGTACTCCAGACACTGTCCAGGTGCAGTCATTTCCAGCTTACAGGTGACATCATCTCCACCGCAGATGTTAGGAACCTGTGAGATGATTGTGAAAAACAAACAAGGAATGTTAACGAGAAGTTCTGCAGATCTCCGTACATGCATTAGCGTGTGTGTGTCAGATCTTACCATGTCTTTAAGAACGGTTGAGAACTGCCCTGTGAAGGACTTCATCAAGTCCAGATCATCACAGCGCGACGCTTTAAACAGCATCTCAAAGGGTTTAAAACCGTTGTTTGCGATCCTGTTCACTGAGGACAATAGATAAACAGTCTTTATCACACACAAGCAAGATATTAGATCTGCGTGGAGCTTGTGTGTGTTCGTTTGTGGCAGTGTTGTGTGCATGGATGTATGTGAGCAACTGATTTGCCCCGCCCCCTCCTCAAATCATTCCTGCTTGACGCTTCAGACCTGGTGCTCGTATAAAACAATCACCTTTTAATGTTGCATAAGACACATGCAGCGCTAGAGTTACATTCAGTTTGAATGCTGCTGCTCTCCTTTTGCTACTTTCTGAACTTCTCCACTCTTCATTAAAGGCTTTTAAGTGAAGGGTTGCCAGATATTACAAAAAAACAAGTCCTTAAAAACACAACATCATACGAATTGGTTTTAAATGGAATCGTGACCCCAGTAATTGATTTGAATTGATTTGCGAGACAAATGATTCCCACCCCTACTGAGGAACAGTGGACAATGTGAGGGAACGAAAATGTTAAGTAACAGTGTTGAGTAACAGCTAAACTCACAGGAGCAATCAGGTCTGTCTGGCAAACGGGGCGGCTGCCAAATTCCATTGTTGGCACAGAAGTAGCTGTGCACAGCCTCATGGGCAAGACTGTAACCCTGTCTACAGACCAGACTGCAGTTCACGCCCTCCTCCGTCTTGGCACAAGAGAAGTCGGCATTCACTGGCACAAATGGCTTCTCGCACGTTGAACCTGAAATCATAAACATCCCTCAAGCATCATCTGTACGTGACCGTGTCTGTTCTCTCTCTGGTCAGAAAATGTCTGTGCTGTTCTTGAAACAACAGAACAATGGACTTGGGTATGTTTGGTAGGGAAGACACTTCTTCAGCTTAACAGTCAGACTGTCTATGCTAACGTACCCTGTACAGTAACGATGAGCTCGCATGTACGGTTGTTGCCGGAAGGGTCTGTGGCTGTGTAGTACACTGAAGTTTCTCCAACAGGAAAGACGTCCCCAGAAGAGTGAGTACTGGAAATATTCAGATAGGCTCCTGAGAAGAACAAACATAACCATTTAAATAATCTCCATTTAAAGGGGTCTCCTTACCCTACCTCAATATACAATAGTTAAAGTTAATAATGAAGATTTATCATTTTAAAATGTCGGCCTGATTTGGCTTCAACATACGTAAAGTATTTAAAGTAACCTGCAATTTTATGCTTCAAACAGAGGTGGCAGTAGTGGGGTGAAAATTACAGATTGAAGACTCAGGCACAATATTACAGTATTATATTACAATATTACACTGCAGGACAAAACGTATGTGGACATCCATGTTGCTTTAATCTCTCCCTTGGCTTCCACTTCAGACACGAGAGCATCAGTCAGGTCAGCGACTGCAGTCAGTGTCTGATTAATCCCAATGGTGTTTCATTAGATTCAGGTCTGGGTTTCGTGCAGGACAGTCAAGATCTTCCATACCAGACTCGTTAAAACGTTTCTGTGCAGACTTTACTTCATGCACAGGGCAGTCGTTATGCTGGCGCACGAAAGGGCCCCTTAAACCGTTGCCAAAAAACACAATTAATCTTAATTTGCCACAGCATTCAGATTCGTCTTCACTAGAATCGTTGGAATAAGCAAATCTGTTCATTAGGAGCAACCACATAACTTTGGTCATGTAGTTTATATACACCAGCATCTGTTTGCAATACTGCAGACAGATCACTGTAGCTGTACAATTTGGCATTAGCCAATCATGTAACAGGTACTTTCAAAGACATTACCACAGGGAGCAGTGTGGAGCTCCACAAGGACTCACTCCGGTCAACCACAGAGCCCTCAGAAAGGGTGATACACTACTGTACTGCTCTTCATAAAGCCTGGAAATAACGGCTCTGGCTGCCAGAGGAGGGTTAAGTGCTAGATTGTTTAATGACAGACAACTAAGAGTGCTACACTGCGGTCAGACAATAGAAGTCTGTAAAGGATCACACACACTCCAAGACCCATTCAAACACACACACACACACACATTTGCTTGCCTGCACACTCTTGAACATGCGTTCAGTACCCACAACGGTTATAAAACTCTCATACACAAATCAACCAAAATAACATTTTGTGACCACACTGAGGCCGTCGTCGACGTCACAGCACGCCGCCTCAACGTGTTCAGCATGTTTTGTTTTTCCATGCCCACACCCTGACGCTGAATTATATTTAGCACAGACAAAACTCCCTCCAAATCTCGCCAGACACAGACATTTGTCAGACGGTTTGGAATAGCCCTGGAACTCTCTGGAAAATTGTGGTCCTGGGTAAGAACGAAATGAGTTCTCTTGCAGAATTTGTAGGGCATCGTTTGCACAAATGCATACGTGTTTTAAATCCGTATTATCTTGTTTTATCTCAATCTAGTCCTACAATGTCTATAAATTAAATCATTTTCAGTCTGTGATGCTACTGTACAAGTGAAACACATTCCATCTCTGCTGTTGTTGTGGGTCGACCCAGTCCAAAAAAGTTTTTGCAGTAAACTTAGTAGAATGTTCTTTAACGTTATAATTCATATATATTATATATGTTACTCTTAAATTGTTGGTGGGATGTTTTAAAGGTACAAAATTAAAAAAAAAAGTTGGAAATGTTTTTATAATCACTTAATAATGTTAATACAACATCTAAAAACTGGATGTTTTGAACTTTCCTAGAACTTTCAAAATAACACGTTTTGTTACCTTATGGAAACGTTCCTACAACCTAAAACTGTTAGCTGGGGAATCCTCTTTGTGATGATTCTACCAAACATCAATCTCAACTGATTCATTTTTTTCAGTTCCTCAAACTCAGAAACCAGGTCTTTCCAGAAAGAGACACTATTTTCCTGGATCTGTTTAAAGTTTCAGGAAATTATAAACAAGACAAATGTGTAACTATTTGATATTGTTCCTCTTGCTGTCTTTATCCTCCCAGGTATTAAACTCTCCCATTTAAAAACTCATTTTTATCCGTTTAATAATCTGAAGTGTGTATTTACCCGAGTTGTCTGAAAACTGAGGTTCCTCCCAAAACACGGCAGTATTTGTTCCTGTGGCTTTAACAGTGGGTGGAGATCTACACCTGTCAATCAAAGGGGGTTCCGTATCTATGGAAACAAAAATCATAAATTAGTTTCTTCTGCATTGCTTCTGTGTTGATGGATGTTTTTCTTCAGCTCTTGGGATGAAGATATCAGATCAAGTGGAGCTACAGGAACACTGAGCCTAGCTTTACATCACAACCGGTTTGATAGGGTGAAGATCCAAACAGCAAATAATCTTGTGAAATAATACTACAGTACATGTAATTGACCACATATATGAAGTAAATGTACAAGTAATCCAACCTCACCAACTACAGTAACAGTGAAGGAGCAGTTCGCTTTGTTTCCTGAGCGATCAGTCGCCGTGTAAGTGATGAGCTCGGTTCCGATCGGAAAAGGCTGCGCAGGGTTTAGAACGGGGGTCACCTCCACCTCCACCTGACGAACAAAATACACGGCACGTGTTAGTGAGATCTCATGAAAAAAGCAAAAGAAAAGAACAGAGAGGAAGGAGTACCTCATCTCCAGAATTGTCTATCAGAACAGGTGCACTCAGACTGATGTTAGCTGATCTCTGATGTTCGTCTGTCTCTGTGATGACATCACCAGGGCACTGAATCCATGGAGGCTCTGTGTCTACAAAGAGCAAAATGATCAAACCGTCACAAGAAATAAACAAAGATAATTGAACCCTGTTGTCAATCACTGACGCGAACATGACATGGTGATGTCACGCTAATGTGTATATCTGTGATGTAAATGAAACGTTCACGGCATACTGACATATTGTTTCTCTATTAATATATAGTATTAAAGGTTCTCAGTTCCTTACGCCTCCCGAACCAAATCAGGCTGTGGAAAATCATTCATAAAGGTACAGTACACCAAAAACCAAACGTAAAAAACATTCCTTCATGATTCCTTCACCCCTTTATTGTTCCAAACCCATTTGACCCTTTCCTCCATGGAACAAAAGAAAAAAAAATCTGTTCATTCCATTTTTTTCCATACAATTAAAGCACACAGTGGCCTGAGGCGGTCTGGTTCCAAAATGGACCAAAAAGCACCTTAAGCTGTCCTAGTTTATGGAAATACAACAAAATTTACCTCATTATCCGCTACTAATCTTCCTCTGTACCATGACACTTAAATATTCTGTGTATATTTAAACTTAGCAAATCCAGAAACCTTAAAATGCAGCGCACAGACTATTCTTGTGTTTTATTTTTCGTATGCTTGACAGCGGCTGGTAAATGTAGTTTTTATTGTATGGAAAAGAACATCATTAACTTTCTGCTAATCATCTCTTTCTGTATTTCTTGGAGGGCAGTCATGGGTCAGGTTTGGAACACCCAATCAGGGTGACTAAGTTTTATGACTTAAATTTTCATTTTTTGGGGGCAAACTAAATCTTTAATGATGCAACCCTGGAGTAACGTTGAGAAGTTGTTGACGCTGCACCGCTACGTGTTATTTACCGAGCCGTCTGTCATGATCACATCTCGCTCGGAGCAGAACTTAATAATCACGCAGCTTGTGCTCCGTGTCTCCAAGCCAAATAAATACATCACAGTTAGAGCAACAGGGCCCAAGAAAGAACCTGGATCAGAGGCAGTTACTCTGCCTGTTTTTCTCTTCTGGTTTAAAGGCAAAGTTCACCAAATAAACGAAAATCCTCTCATTTACTCACCCCCCACTTTTTTCCCTGCAACAATTTTAGGTTGCAGTAACGTGCCCCCAACATTTCCGTTAAGTAACAGAAACGTTAAAAATGTTATTTTGAATGTTCTAGGAATGTTCAAAACTTCAATTTTTTAAAAGTATTGTATTAACGCTAATAAAAAAACCTACCAATCCTTTCTCCTTTCTGTCTACATGTTTAGCCTCTATCCAGTAATGAAACGCTGGAATCTTGGTAAAGTGTAACTGCACACGGCAGATGTTTCTGCCTCCTTATAATTTTCGCGTCATTGTTTTCCTCGCCTTATAAGTCGCTTTGGATACAAGCTAAACGTAAATGTAAATGCTTGGGTCTAAGAATGTTCTTCAAACGTTTTTTAAGGGTTCCACTAACAACAGAACGATACCTTTTTATTTACAATATAAAACATTAAAAACATGCTACTAACATAACTGCAAGAATGTTTTTGATAACTTTAGGAGAACTATTTTGGAACGTTCGCCAGCGTTCTGAGAATGTTTTCTGTTAGTTGTGTCTCACGTTGTTCCACGTTCATCTTGCTGTTGGTTTACTCTCCACAAACACTGATGATTTCCATCCTCACAAAAACAGACAAACACAGTCTTCTCTTTCTGAAGTAAATCACAGAGGTTTGTTGGTAAACGTCAAAGCTAACTGACTCTCATCTTTGTTCGGGTCCAGTCTGGAGGGGCGGCTTTGAGTTCATTCCTCTGAGTTCTTGAGAGTTCTACACACTGTGGCACATGGTTTGATGATTTTCCACTCACTCTGTTCCTCATCACATCTTAAACGCAGCAATAAATATAAAGCACCTGTTGTACTGGCAGCACATCTGTCCCAGTGCAGCGCATCACGCTAAAGCACTGAACTAAGATCAAAGAGGGACTTTCAGCCGCGTGCACACACAGACACGCATTCAAACATGGACATGCAACACACACTCGTGCACGGACAAATGTTACATATGCATAGATGATAATGTACCTGTACAGGTGGCTTTATGTAGATTCTCACTCCAGTTCCCAGAGGGCAGACATTTTACTTCAGGGTCACCATGGAGACGGTAACCAATGGGACAGGTAAACTGACATGATGCTCCGCTTCTGGCCTCGTCCTCCCCGCAGCCAGGGGGCGACAGATGGATATGCTTGAGGGTAACAATCGGAGGACAGCGCACCTCTTAGAAAGAGAGAGACAGAGTGGAAAGAATAAAAAAAGAGCAAGAACACATTTTCCGAACATACATAAATCTTAAGAACAGGAGAGAGAGAGAGAGAGAGAGAGAGAGAAAGAGAATTCTCCTCAGAAAGGGAAATGTAAGAGCAGTTGTTGACCACACCGCTCTAAATTCTTGGAAACAGCCATAACAGACACGTACACACACACACACAAATAAACAATTTTGTCTCAGACATCTGGATCTCCCTGTACTGCCAAAGAAAGCTCTCGTGAAGAGAGAAATAGCATGAAAGAATTATAGTTCAAACACAAAGACAAGACGCAGAACTCACACAGGCCGAAACCCAGTGAAAAATACATGCTAAAGATCCACACAGAAGATAAACCAAGCGGACCAGCACAACAAACACGTCAATCAAGATGGAAGGTAATTAAACATATGAGCGACACACATGAGACATACATGTTGCCAGGTTTGCATAACAAAACCAGTCCAATGGCCAATCCAAACTAGTCCAAAACGGGACCTATCTTAAATACCAAAAGTTTAAATGTACCCCCCCACACATAAAATACACTCTACAGTCAATGCAATACAATGCAGTACACACAAAGTTGACTTTGAAAAACACTGTACAGTAGTAAACAGTAGATTAAAATCTCAATACGAGCATTTCAATCAAATAAAACATATGCAATGTCAAACCTTTAACCCATGCGAAATAAAACATCCTGCGGCAATAGTTTAAAAGCAGCTTAATTCAGCGGGAAAACCTGAGATCTGGCAACACCACAGGTGACTGCCCCCTCCTTTCACTTTCTCATGGACATTGATGTTTTACATCATCATGGGCACATAGCATTGACTAAACATTGACAAAACATTGACAAAACATTGAATCAGTTTTTTCCCGAACCTTTACGGTCTTTATTGTCTGGTTTTACTGTTTAAAAAACAACATTCAGAGTCTATCAGAAAACTGTCAAAGCCCGTGGAGATGAGACACATTGTTTGAAGATTTTTATCAGCATATTTACTTGTGAAATAACTCTATGGGAGGTATGAGATAGGTCCTCTAAAGTAAGTATATGGGATTTTACGATCATTCATTTACTATCCCCGTTTGGTCCCTATAAAAACAGTGAAACGAGACAGAAATACATGCAAACACAAACAGCTGCTTACCGACACATCGGGGCTGTGGTCCATTCCACTGGGAATTGGCCAGGCAGGTGAGTTTGGCCCTGCCCTGCAGCCTGTATCCCAGCTCACAGCGCACAGAACACTCCAGCCTGTAGGGGGCGCCCCGTTCACTGCAGTTCAGCTGCCCATGATGCGGCGCAGAGAGAGCTGGGCAAGAGCGAACTATGGGCAAAATCACACACAACAGACAGAGGTTAGGACATCACAAAAAAGTTTGGTTCTATGTTATTAAAACTTTGCTGCATTGCACAATCTTTAAACGAGTCCATGGAACAACACCAAGCTGAAATGAAAAACCAGACAGAAACAAAAATGGAAAGGATGGAGAGACGAGAGGAAAGGAGAGATTTTAAGAGCGAATGGCAGGGAAAGAGAGCAAGGAGAAAACACTAGAGGGATGAGGGTGACTGGTTGCTAAGTCTGTGGTTGAGACTTTGAGACCTGTAATTTATTTCCAAACAAAGAAAAACCAAAATATTGTTATTTCAGGGCTTGAGGTCATAAGAAATGGGACACAGGTCAGCCTTCACACATTGTACACAAACACACACACTCATGTATATACGTGTGTGTACTCATTTGTCGGTCAAGTTTGTAAGCATTCGTTTCTTACTCTCTCGCAGTTTATTTTCCAGCTGTCTAAAAACACACAAGCGCAACTGCAGGTATGCGGACCCACAGGCAGAGAAACCCCTTCATGAGCTCCTAAACACACACACACGAGCTGCAGTATATTAGTGTTTATGAGGGGGATGAAACATATGGGACGACTAAACCCTTTTGTGTAACACATACACAAAATGTGTAACACATAAACTGACAATAAAACCAGTCATGTTTTCCGCTTGGATGCAATTAGAAAAAAAACAGCACAAGATAAATATAGGAACAAAGAAAGAAAAATATTTAAATACTAAAACTTTGTTCTAAAATATTCAAACTGATTGATCAATGGCAGTATTGAGTGTTCAGCTGGTATCCATTTTACGAATTCCCTCTTCTCCCCTTGATGATGTGTCTCTCCCTGAGGGCGGGACTATAGCGACTGTCCAATGGCCGGGCAGTTTCTGTTCCAACGATCCAATCAATTCATAAAGATTGAAATCAAGTTCCGCCCTACATTTTTTTTCCTCATTCCAGACCCGTTTCACAATATATGTCACAATAATGATGAAAAGACCATTGCACATTTTATTTTTATTTTGCAACAATATGTTTAAGAGTACACAAGATGTGAGTCCACTCTCAGCTCACCCTTTGACCCCGTCACCCTTGTCTCTTACCTCTGCAGCTCGGCTGAACTCCTGACCAGGTCCCGTCGGGCTGACAAAGTCTGATTTTATCTCCCTGCAGGTCGAAGCCTGGCAGACAGTGAACCCCACAAGCAGAGTTAAACTGATTATTACACACATTCTGGATGAAGAATCCGTTCTCTGGGGGAGTGAGGACTGGACAAACCACCACTGGAGAAGATAAACAGAAGGAGAGTAAGACAGAGAGAGACAGAACCAAGCACCCATAAACATAAACATTAGCAGATATGTTTATAGAACTAAAGCAGACAGATCAGTACCTTGGCATGTGTCATTGTGTGGTCTGTAGCCCTCTGTACACACGCAGTCTGAAAGGGCTGTACTGCCAGGCCTGGACGTGTGGTGAAGGTCTGGACAGGGCAGGCAGGTCCCCACACCTCCAGAAACAGCCTCAGGTTTATATGTGCCAGATGGACAAGCTAAAAAGACGGTCGGAGAGAGATTTTGTTAGTGGAGTTTTTGTTCATTTCATTTGTATAAATAATTTATTTTAAAAAAATTATCAATAAACTAAGTGTCTCTACAATGCCTAGTTATATAATATATAACTGTAATGTTCTGTAATATACAACATTAAAGTACAGTATACCACCAAAATGCTAAAATTTTCTTAATTTGATTGTTGATCGTTTGGATAAAGTGTTTGTCAAAAATTCGGTTTTCAAGCATTTGATAATGCTGTAATATTCACTTATGTCATCTCTGTGCTGCATTACAGTAAACAGCCTGTGTACATCAAATAAAAAATACCTTTTCAGTGTAAAGACAGTTTACATTGAATTGGCCCAAACGATTTGACAAATACTAGACAAAAACACACGTGATAAGATGACTCTTCATGATGTATAAAGTGCATTTTGGAGGTTAACACAGAATTCATGACATTCCAGAATTGTTTTCACACGCAACTGATGTGTTTTTCCCTTAAATAATTCTGGCTAAAATACAGAGAACCTCCCCACATGAGCTCATGTTAAACATCAGACATTAACTGGGGAGGGAGGACCAGTCCAGACAGTCTTATCAACAGCTTGTCTTTACAGCCAGCCAGACACCTCAACCTAGTCAAACTGAAAGAAAACTCTGGACCTGATGTTAACGAATACAGGGTCAGTTACCCAACTAACAGGAACCGTTCTCGGAACATTGGCTAAGGTTCTCTAAAAGTACTCAAAAGTAACAAACACGTATTTGCCGTAATGTAGTAGAACTTTTTAATGTTATATACCTTATCGAAAACGTTAGCCTTAAATTGACGCTCCAAAAAACGTGACGTTTTGAACGTTCGAAGAAGATTTAAAATAACATTGACATTATTGTTATTTAATAGAAACGTTAGGAAATGTTTTTACAACCTAAAATTGTTAGCTGGGTAGAGATCAAATTGGGATAACATTCATCTCTCACACACTCTCTCTTTCTCGATCACCCTCCCTCTCGCTCGACCACTCTGCCTCTCTTTGCCAGATTTTTCTCATCTATTAAACACAATTGGGGCAGTTTGACCACAAAACCCACATTTAACAGTGGCAGGAGTCTGCCTTTGTCGTGTTGTTTCTGACACAGGATTGGCTACTGCTCATCATTAGACTGATGAGTTAGATTGGTTTAGTCAAACAAGCACGGTTGTGTATCACTGCTTACATAAAGTGTTTTATGTGAGACTACTGTAAATTGTCTCATTGTGGCTTTCCATACAGACTCTTTGGCATCGTTTGTAATATTTCATGTTGGTTGTCAACAGGAAGGCCGGCCTTTATGCAAATAACATCCAGCTGCTTCTGAAACAGTGACAGCACTGTTCTGAGTTCTGATGGGGTTCAGAAGCTGCTGCTGGTGGGTGGTCATGCCTCTGAAACGCTGGGCACAAAGAAACGGAAAGACGGGCAGAGAGTAAAACGACAGACTGAAAAAGAAGCGAACAAACATGCAAACAAACAGACAAGCGGATGGTGGAATTTATGTAAGAAGGACGGAAATAAAAGAACGATTGACAGTGAAACTGAGACAGGAAGAGAGACGTAAACAGACAGACGGAAGAAAAGAATGCAGGACAGGAAGACGACCAGAGAGAAAGACAGACAATTGAAAAAAGCGTGCATCTGAGGGAGTGAGAGAAACAGACGTACAGATGGAGGGATGGAATAAGTTAGTAAGAGGGAGGAATTGGAGAGCTGGGGGGATGATTGGTTTCCCTTCTTAAAATGAAAGAAAAAATGCTGGGAAATATGTCATGCAACTGGTTATTAAATTTCCGTACCTTAACACAAATGTACTGATGTTTTTACTGTGTCTACTGAAGACATTTTGCGACTTGTCCAATTGTCTGATGGCTGGAATTCCCCAGAATCCAACAGCTGATGAAGCCATTGAGATGAGATGGGTGGTGAAATATCTTCATTGGAAAGTCGAATTGCTTGCAGATACATTTTACCAGACCTTATACAATGAATTGGTCGGGTGAAAATGTTCACAGATGGTTATTTTAGAAAAAGTTTGATAACGTATGTTGAATGTTAGAACATATTCCATTACCTGTTAAAGAGACCATTCACTCAAAAAAGAAAATTCTGTCATTCCTTAACCCCATGTCATTCCAAACCTGTATGACTGACTTTGTTCCATGGAACACAAAAGGAGATGTTGGGCGGTTAGTTAACAACCAGTAGCCTCAGTTTCAATTTAGTATGATGTTATGGAGGGGGAAAAATTAAAACTAACATTTTTCGGAATTTTTCCTCTTGTATTCCGCGGTAGAAAGTCAGCAATTTGGGTTTGGAATGACATGAGAGGGAATAAAATGATGACCGTTTTTATTTTTCAAACTGTTTTTTTATTGCATCAATCAAATCTAAAACTAAAACACCACCTAAAAAAATATCTTCAAAGCATCATGTGAAGGTGTCTGTAGTTGAGTAACGATTTTCACAAAGACGTTTAACTTTATAACCATTAGCACAATTGTACGGTTTCCAGGCAATGCAAAACAACTAACCTAACCTAGCAACAATAAAACAGCCGAGTGTCTTATCACGTGTGTGATATGAGAACGTTATTATATTCATGACAGACTCTTCCTAAGATATATTCCAAAGTCAACAGCCAATGTGAGACCATTAGTTGTGTTTAACAGTGAACGTTCAGCTAGTGCAGTTCTGTTATGTATCAGGCTAAACACGTGTCAGGATAAGCTAGCCTTATATAACAGTGTGGCAGAATGTGTACGTTAACTGAGATCTTCACAAGCTCATGTTAGCTGCTGTGGATTAGCGTAAACTTACGGTTTATACACTATTTTGTCCAATACAATGGATAATTTAATGACGTCATTTTTATAGAATAAATAATGAAAACAATACATATTGTGGATGAGGACGGTGCGTCACATGATTGTGTATTAAATAAGATTACAGGAAGAAGTCACAGTCAACATCTCTTAAGGTCCAGCAGGTGAACAACTGTAAATAACTCTTTTCTAAATGACACCAGTATCAACTCATGCTATACCATCAGTTCACCACAATCTCCTGTCTAAGGCCACAAATATGTCACTCTGAATGTTTATATGGATGTTGCCTCTTTCCTGTTTTTCTGAATTTGACAATGTGGTCAACCTTAAATACGTTGTTGCAAAGGAAAAACTCTTCCAAATGATGTCGTGCAACTGGTTAGCATTGTGTCATTGTGGCGGAAGACTGTCTGCGACGCCATAACCCATAACAAAGCTCTTGTGCTCTGCGAGACCAGAACAAAGTGCCTGGCTAAATTCAGAATCTCTTAAAATGAGTGTCTGTCTGTCTTTAGGTTTGGGGTCATCGGCTGAGTAGGTCAAAGCTCTGGATTCTGTCAAATCTTCAAAATATGCTTGTTAACATAAATCAAGTCTACACCAGTGTGACTGGAAACAACTTTAGATGTTTGTGAAACATCCCTTTTAAAACCCCAAATTCATTGTGTGCTGTCAAAACAAACGCCACTCCAGAGGGACAGGAAGTAAGGACATGACTGCAGTGTACTGATCCAGCGTGACTCTCATAGGTCATTCTCATGAATGGAAGCGGAGCAGAATTTGATTGCTGCTCAGCATACGGCAGCCGGTGTCCTCGACACTCCAACTGCAAATCTGTTTTTATAACCAGGTACACAGACACGGTGAGCTGCTCTATAAGACTGAGGAAAAAGAAGCAGAAACAGAGAGACAGGGAAAGAATATCTGAAGGTTTGTGGAGTTCAGCCTCTGACTCCTGCCGGTGGCCCTAATGGCAGCCAGTTCAGTCAACACACACGCTATTCCTAACAAGCAAATTTATGGTCATGGATCTCCATTGTAAGCACAAGTGTCTGTTTATGACTGAAAGTAACGGTTACTTTACAAGATCACATGGTTTGTTCCAGCTATAAACTTGCCTCCTTTTTCCAAAGACATGAAACAGCCCAATTTTAGGTTCTAAAAAACATTTTAGAATGTTTCCGTAACATTTCTTTAAGTAACAAAAGCGTTAAAAATGTTATTTTAAATAATATCTGGACATTAACAACACAAAAAAATGCAAACTGATGTGAGGTCAGTGTAAAAATGTAACGGTCTCAAAAAGCGAGAGGCTTTAGGAAGACTTAAAGACCTTTTTTTTGGCTTTCCTCCTGTTAAAACAACACAAGAAAAACAATATCTTCACTTTAATATGATCTAGTTTAAATAATGAGGTTAACCGTATTGACCCTGAACTTTTGTGTCTCTTGAGATCCAGAGGCATCTGCTCTTTCTGGCTGACACATCCAGAAGTTGAGTAACCTCCATTCTCCATGATCCTAAACAGGAAATGCAAGGAAACGGTGCTTGCTAAGCCTATGTGACTATTAGCTTTTTTCATACTCGCATAGCTTTTGAACAAACCTCTCGTCCCTAAGTATTCAACTCTGGCACAAAACTCATCGTGCTCCATTTGTGCTTTGAACACGAATGACACATCAGACTGTGGAGAGATGTGCCATTTCCTTTCTCAGTGATCAGACTTACAGTTTTGCTCTGGCAGATGATAAAAGGGATCAGAAGAAACATGGGTTGGGAATGACATGATGATGGGTGAGTAAAGGATGACAGGATTTTTAATTTTGGAGCTAACTATCCCGTTAAGAGAAAAGAAACGCAGACAGAAATGGATATGGCTGACCAACATCCTTATTATCATAACAACACGAGTCCAAAGAATAAACATCCAAGAGCAGAGAAGTGCTTGAGGTTTAGTACAAACTCAGTCATTACCGTCACAATTCATTTCACACACTATTGAAAGCAGAGTACCTGGAATGATAAACCTACACTAAAGCTTTTTTTCTGCAGAGCGTTTGCTGGAGCCCAGGCTGGCTCTGCACTGCAGCAGAAATGAAAGCTCCCTGTAGCCAAACCTGCATTACAGCATCCCTGACTTCACTCCTGGCTCTCAGATACAGAGGCAGGTAGAAAATCAGCACAGGGAGTTTTACTGTACAGAGAAGACGGAAAATATGAGGATAAAAGGGCAGGAGATGAGAGATGAGAGGAGAGAAAGTGAAAAGAGGAGAAAGAGCCATGTGGCATGGAGTCATGAATAATGAAAGAGTGACGAGGCATGAAAAATGAGCACAAAAAAAACAAACAAGAGGAGAGACAAAAAGAAGAGGTACAGGAGAGCTCAGAAACTGCCACCCTGGTTTTATAAGATGGGCAGTTGACCTTTTATCTGATGTGTGTGTTTGTATGTGCTGTGGAAAAGATCGACGATATGACAGAAGATACAGTACCAAAAGAGTTTGTTTTATTCTATTTTATCATCCAAGTAGAGAAAACAGAAAACGATAGAGAGGAAACCTGAGACAGTATCAAAACAAGACGCAAGCAGGACTGAACCTGAAGAGCATTGAACCCTCTCCAGGAAGAGCACCAAAGCTCAATGATCACATAGTAATCATTGCATCTTACAATAGTACAGTAGTTACAATAGTTATTACATCTGTAATAGTGGAATAGATTAGACTGCCAACATAAAAAAATATTACATGACAGGATTTTTAGGTTTCCAATTTGGCTAATTTTCGAATGTGATTTGAAATGAATGGTGATATGACTCAATTAAGAAGACTAAACAAGAACATACAATCTAGAGCTGGAGAGGAATAAGCTCTAGAATAAAATGTAGATCTGTAATCCGTAAAATGCATGCTAGAAATAATCTAGACTCAAGAGCTGGACATCTGTTTGAGTTAAACGGGTATTATACAGTAGAGCTGTTCACTGTATCAATGACCCAGTTTAAGAGCAAAACTGCAGGTATCACACGTGCACAAAAGCACACACAACTCTACACATATGTGTACACACGTGAAAAACAACTTTTTTGCTTTTTAGAAACTAAATATACCGTGAGGACATTTCTGTTGACTCTACAGAACACACTGTATAGGGGAGGTGAGAAGGAGGGGGAGAGAGAGAGATACAGGGAGCAGAGGGAGGTCAACCACAGAAAAACATTATTGCAACATTTCCTTACTTGATATTTTGCCAACATTTCCCAGATTCCTATTTTGTGGAGTTTTTTTTTATATAGATTTATGTTTGTCCGGGGGCTGAGTTGAAGGTAAATATTTTTACGACCCATGGTTAGAGGAAATCTCTTCCTTAACTATCCCTGACCTTTGACCTCCCACAACCAGAACCTGTCACACACCAGCGGAGATCCATTATGGAGTCTGCGGTGATCTGTGGTGATTAGTCACTTCGGTTAGGGTAACACATGTAACGTGACACTCAGGTCATTAAAGTGCCACTGGAATGCTAAAAGTTAAAGAAAACACACAGCTTCACCAACAGTGTCATTCATTCAGTTCATTTGTGTCATTTGAAGATATCGCTGAAGGAGGTCTGTTCAGATAAAACAGCCTGGAGTCTTGTCATTAAGCACCAGGTTTGTCACTTGAAATTTGATCCAGACTATAACTTTTCTCTGCACAGTTGAACAATTTGTCCGAAAAAGCGCAAATATTTGCGTCACAAAGTTGAAATCTGTAACTTTTTCTATTGAAAATAAACAAAAATCAGTTATTGATGAAGTACAAGACAGATCAGTGTTTAACACAATCTCTTTACCTTACCCCAATTCACAACGGTAAGTATAATAATGATTTATAATTTGAGCTGAGTCTGGGAAAGACATTTCCTGGTAAATGTCAGTTTGGCTTCATTTGACATGCGTAATGAAAAATACGTAAAGTAACCTGCAGTTTTATGTGTCAAACAGAGATGGCGACAGAGGCACGGATTGCAACTTTAAAAACAGTATCAGTTCCCAAAGGAACCTGATCAGGATTAGCCTATCTCCATTGCCTTCATGATATGAAATATGGCATTCATTATTAAAACAGGCCCCAGATCAGACACAAAAAACCCTGGCCTTCATGTTGTTTTTCCGGTGGCTTCTACTGTGGTCTGCTCTGTCATTAATTAAAACATTCTGCTGTTAATTAACAGTCAGGCTGAAATTAACGGTGGGAAGCGATACTGCCTGAAGCATATCTGACTGTGATTTATAACGGTTTATGACCTTCGTTATCACATCCAATATCAGCAGAACAAAGGAGAAACAAAGAAACAAAGAGAAAAGCAGAGAAAACACAACTCTACCCAGCCTCCACAACTAACAAATCAGATACAAACTTGTTAGTCACGACCTTGTTCATCAATGCCAAATCCTGCGTTACCAGCTAATGTCACTGAATTACAGCCCTGAAGACCTCAGCGCCTCACCTCACAAAAGTTTGTCAGACACACAATCTCTCTTTCTTTCTTTAATTTGTTTGGACCACACGGAAACAGATTGATTAAATGTTATGACGTGCACCGTCGTAGTCTGAAAGTGACACCGAAATGAATTTAGCTTTGATAAATATACACAATTACCGATTTTTCTCACAAAATGAGATTTAGAACAGCGTTCAAAGCGTCACATAACGAGGGGCCGTATGGGAATCGTGTGTTTGTGCTGAGAAAGAGGAAAAAATATTCCACCACTAAGTAATAATGTCTGAAAGCCAGCGTGGGACAATAACATCTGTAGGTTGACTCTCCATCACAAAACTCATCTCTGTGCATCTGCAGATCACCCTGTTTGTTCATCTAACACTTGCCTACCACCTCATTACTCAGATTTATGAGACAGCCTGAATTTTTCAGTAATCTCAATACGAGCTCATTTATACCCCAACTTGAGGGATGTCTTCAAAGGGACTGCACTTCACAAATGTAAATGAAAACGTGTTGTAAATCAAGTGAAATATTGCTATTCCTTATGCAGTTTTATAGGGTGAGCAAAACGTAGGGTTGCCAGATTTGGATAAAGTAAAGCGCCGTAATGTGTCGATTTGGCATTTTAGGTGGTATACTGCAGTACACAACATGATTTTGTTATGCGTTCGCTATGAGAGCACCACTCTGGCATCATCTTTCATTATTCCATCTATTTGTACGCTGTTTTCTCTGTCACTATGGATATTTGGTGGAAGTGTTCCTTCAACTTAATTTCAGGAGAGGATCTGGCATTCGACACATATTTTAGCCTTTCCATCTCTAAGCTAATGCAGAAGTATTCAACTGGACCTGTCTCTATAATCTCTCATGATCTCCTCAAAGGTTTGCAACTGAAATGGAGGCTCATGTTGTCCAGTCCGTGGGGTCGCGACTCTTACCTGTGCACTCGTGTCGAAGGCCTTTTCCGTGATACCCTCTCTCGCACACACAGTCGTACTGCCCCGTGTGTGTGCCACATTTACAGCTGGCCATGATGTCACAGCAGTCTTTCCCCTCCTCACACAGGGTTGAACACTGGCCCAGATCCTCCTGAATATAATTTCCTGTGGGCAGATCTGGAAGATGAAAGACAGACAGACAGAGACTGAGAAAAACGGGCACTGAGAACATTAGACTCGCACGTTCCCCTGGTGCCGAAGAAAATCATTTATTAGCATTAAAAAATAGTTTTCAGCATCGTAATTCATCAATTCCTACCATCCAGCTCAGACATCCAAGTTTTTCTGGAAAAGTATGTGCGTTTCATTTTACTTCATTGGCATCTGATACATCACTAACTATAAAAACCTTTACTTTGGCAGCAGCAATTTCATCTCGCTACATACAAACAAATGTACCGCTCCAGATGTTAGCATACAGAGACAGGCCAACCCAGCTAACAGGGAACGCTGGCTAACACTCTTTAAAAGTTCTCTCAAGGTTATCAAAAACGTTTCTGCAGTAACATTGTAGAACTCTTTTAAATGCTATACATCAAAAATGTTATTCTTAAGTAGTTAGTAAAACGTTTGAAAAACATTACAGAGTTAAAAAACAGTTTAACATTATCACAACCAACATGACGTCTGAAAAATGACGTTTTGAACATTCCCAAAACAACATGAACATTTCTGTTACTTGGAAACACTAGGGAAACGTTTTTACAACCTACAATTGTTAGCTGGGAGGCAGCTGGAGGAACCTGCATACACATCTCAAAGACGTGTCACAACAGGAGGTGAGAACAAATCGTTCCCAGGCTTTAGTTGGGAATATCTGAACCTTCTGTCATCCAAAGTTGATCGATCAGTTTGGATCCAGAGAGAGAATCTGGTGTTTCTCAAGGGTCATGTGGTCTGGTGACATCACGATACAGAGGTCATCTGAGTTCAGGCCTCAATCTGCTACTGCGAGACAGCCCATTAGGAAATAACACCGATTTATTCCTAGACCAGATTTATTTTACACTGAGATTCAGAAGGGCTTAATATTTGTCAGCCTCAGGAAATTAAAATAGCTGGACTGGCCTTCACAACTCGTTTTAATTTTCCTTTACCAAAATTCACTATAGTGTCCGTCAAAATACGATGGCTAGTATAACCATTTACACGGTTACAATAAAACAAATTAAAGTTTGTTAAAGTAACAATTAAAGTAAAGCCATGGTTTTTATTTATGCTATTTCACGTAAACTATGACTTGTAACTTTTGTTAGGGTACACCTCGATGTATCGTACTGAGGTGAAGTCGCACCTTCGTGAAGGGCGCGTCGAGCCAGCGCTTCAAATTCAGCGAAGTTGTGCACTAGGTAGCAGTGATGATCTTTAGGGTGCGAGGCCATGTCGTGCAGCTCGCGGATGTTCCCCTGCCAGATGCCCAGCGTGAAGATCTCCACGCCTCTCTCCCGCAGCGCCGCCGCCACCGGCCGCGGATCTCCGCCATTCGAGTAGCCGTCAGTAATCAGCACGATCACCTTGGTGGCGTTCTCCCGCGAGTGCCGCAGGATTTGCTGCGAGATGAAGATAAAAACCAAATATGAGTTAATACAGCAAAGTGTCCGATCATCCTGAAAAAAAAAACAAGACTTTTTGCACCATTTCAGCACAATTCAGCAGTTTATCCAGAAAAGTCTATTTAAACATGATTCATTACAATGTATGGTGCATTTTGCATATGTTGCATTTCAATGTATATTATTATATATTTGGTCGTACTATGTGCTCGGTGGACATGTTTGAAATGTTACAAAAATAAATTATTTGGTTGATTTCTCTATTTTTCGGATGTAGATATGTAGATGTCATGAAACATACACTTCTATACAAAGTCCTGCTGAATGGAACTAAACAAAATGAATGCCAATTTATGCACCATAAATAATTAATCAAATAAAGAATCACTGGACAAGCACAACGTAAGAGTGAGTGTTTGTCAGAAACGGAAAGCAGTTACCATCAGAAAGCCACCAACAATCTGAACATGGCTGTCTCACTGGCAAGCAGAGCTCCACACACACAGTCTGTTTACACGACAGTATTAAACTGATGTAATTAGACATCTTGGTTAAAGAACAGAGTGAAAATGTCTTTCGGTTCTGTTAGAGGAACACAATTGACTACTTCAACAGAAACAGAGAGAGGGAGAGAGTAAAGAATGTGTTTGAAAGTAAATGGCCATTACTAAGTCAGAACTGGATGAAAGCAGCTTTGCTCTTTATTGTCTAATTGGCTGCAATTCAACCATCTCCCCAGCGAACAGGAAACGTTCTCAAGACGTTGGCGAAAGTTTTCCAACAGTTCTCTCAAGATTATCAAAAGTTGTTTGTTACTGTTGTTGCAGTAATGTCAGTAGAATGTTTATTAACGTTATATCATATCAAAAACATTATTCAGTGTCGTTACTGGAACGTTTTAAAAATGTTACAGTAGTTAAAATGTTCTTATGACCAAGCAATAATGTTCAAATGAATGTCTAAAAACTGGACGTTTTGTGACCTAATGAAACATTAGGGTAACATTCTTACAACCTAAAAATGTAAGCCGGGTTTAGACTTTACTGTTTAACTGGCTGCAATTCACAGACAGGAACCAATGTTACAAAACCTGTAGTCGGACCTACACACATGCAGTTACACACACAGACACACACAGAGATACACACACCTCAGTGTGTGCAGTGTAGCCCTGGTGCCACTATCAGTGCTGTTCACTAACACACACACACACACTGCTGGCTGTCACCGCAGTGATGTCACTGTGGTTGGGCCCCATGGGAGTTGGCTTATGGGCTAAATGAGGGCGTGTTGGTGGCTGTTTATGGGGCGGCAGCTTCAAGACACAGAGGGCGTGAGGGGTTCAGATATGAGTCAGAGGTGGTAATTCAAACATGTCTGTACACCATTAGAGGAGGGTAGACACAACTGCGGGAGATCACAGAAAAAAAATTTTACACATTCGCCGCCACAAATACTGTGTGTTTGCACCCACAGAATTACACACTGCTTTGGTCACTCCTACAAACCCGCTACATTTTTATCTGCAAACACACACATCAAAACAGGAGCGGTTAATCTCTCACATTAGTGGCTAATCTAATTAGCGCTGTTAAAAGGAAGTTTATGGCGACTGAAGTTTATGTGTAACTCAGACGATCACAATAGTGAGTAAATAAACAGCTGTTTGCTTCACTGCTGGCGACACATTTTCCATGTTCTCCTCAGTCCTCACAACTCCTCTTTTTCAATAAACATTCATCCGGGGAGACACAGCTGTGAAGGATACAGTCTGAGTACAGTGTGCACAAGCCCTCTCACAGCCTCATGTTCATTCATCTTAAATAAGGCATCTGTAACACACACTATGTCATCATTTGATACAAACATTATATAGCACACACACACACACACACACACACCCACACACAGTTAGGTTAAGTTAGGTTTCTATGCTCTGTGGGGACTCCATAGACATAATGACTTTAATACTGTACAAACTGTATATTCTGTCCCCTAACCCTCACACAAACATTTTTGCATTTTCCAAAAAGCATCATTTAGTATATTTAATAATCAATTTCGCTCGAGAGGACTGCTGACTGCTGACTAGAAAAACAAGACCACACACACACACACATACTTTCCTCTTAACTCTGAATAAGCGCTGAATGTGCTTTTTAAATAGGCTTGCACAGTGTGAATATTATTTTTGAGAAGGAGGATTTCAAAGCAGGATATTTGGTTTTGACAACAGTGGCTACCTAGCTAATAACTGTAGGCTGTAAGAACGTTTCTGTAACGTTTTCATTTAAAAAATCTATTTTGTTGTACTTACGTTATTGCATACACAAATGTTATTCAAACATTTTTGGAATATTTTTGCAATGTTCCACTAACAACTAAACAGTTTAACTAACAATTTTATTACTTTTAATATGTGATATAAAACATTAAAAAAGTTGTATTATTGTTACTGCAGGAACGTTTATGATAACTTTAAGAGAACTTCTAGAAAATGTTCTGAGAACGTTCCCTGTTAGCTGGGTAAGGAATCCTCATTCATCTTTACTGGGAGACACGCGCTTATACAACAGTGTGCAACACTGTGTCACTGTCACAGGCTCTTAATCAGCAGCAATCTGAGTGTCTGCTCAGAACCTCACTCACTTTGATCAGCAGTTAACAGACCTAATCCTCATCAGCTCCTGCTTCATGGATGTGGTTGCTGGGCAGGTTCAGCAGACCATGATCAACACACCAGTGTATTTTGCTTCACCTTCATTTCCCTTATCCCAGCTTCCATTAACAAAAACGTTATTTTGAAAGTTCCAAGACTGTTCAAAACATCCAGTTTTTTAGATGTTGTGTTAACACGATCGCTTGGTTGTAGGAACATTATTCAAACACTTAATTCATAACGTTCAGCTAACATTCACAAGCGTCACTTTTTTGATACATGATCTATAATGTTAAAACAGTTCCACTAACATCACTGCCAGAATGCTTTTTGATAACGTTTTGAAAATATTAGCCATTCTGAGAACATTTCATGTTAGCTGGGATGGATCAGTGCTGTTTAGCCACATCTAAATCATCAAATAAAGTCATAAAGCCCATCGGTCTCCAACAAGACCACAGTAATCTCGACATAATGCCGCAACGTTTCTCTCAGCTGCGAGATGTTTTACAGATCTGAGGTCAGTGGAATGCAGCAAAAAAAAAACTGAGGGAAGTCTTCATATTCCTCTGAGTTTAGCTTCCAGTGGAATTGTTGATGGGATATCTCCTCCTGAAGCATTCCGGACTGGAGTAAGCATGTGACCTGAGATCATTCATCTGTTCGGTTGGAGGTCTGAGCTGTTTTGACATGTTACGGCTCCAAAGGCAGAGAACAGCAGTATGAACCCACACGGCAAAAACAAGCGCTAAACTAGCAAGGCCATATTCCCGAGCTGGGACTTCCAAACGGCTCGCTGCAGAATTCATGAAAAGAATGCCATTCCTGTTTTTTCATCTACAATGAACTAATGGCTTATTTGATGGGAAATATTTTGTTCTGCAAGGTTGAGCTGTTGAAACCGTCGATATAAACCACTGTTTGATTTTGCACATGGGAGACTTCCCCTCGCACGCCTGGAATTTATGTCACTTCTACCGTTCGCTAGTGTGTTCCCCTTGAGTGAACACAATTGGTTTAATTTTCCCGACATGTCAGACACACTTGGTCAGCTACACCTCGTTGAGATAGACAGTCAAGCTGACGGATGGGTTATACGTCTATCGACTATTGGAAGTCCCAAGATCCCTATTACAGATCTCTCTCTCTGTGTGTATTGAGTGAATTGAGGAGCATGTGCATGTGTGTGTGGATGGATGGAGTTTGTATAAGAAAATGTAATTGGTCTGGGCGAAAAACTGAGGCAGAGGGTTCGAGGAGGATGGTTAGTTAGTTCCTGTCAAAACACCATTTATCAAGCTGAGGAGAGTAAGACAGCAGAGGAAGTCATTTTTAAAAGAGAAAAGACTTATATGTACACAGGGGCAAATTTGGTCTCTTAGGTCCTCTGGTGTTGCCGGCTTTGTACTACCCAGCTAACAGGCATTCTCAGAACGTTGGCTTACGCTCTCTTAAAGGTATCAAAAATGTTCTTGCAATTACATTATTGGAACGTTTTTATACATGCTACATGTCATATATATATCAAAAACATTACTCTTAAGTAGTTAGTGGAACGTTTTTAAGTTAAAAAAACTTTAAACGTTAATACACCGTGTAAAAAGCTGGATGTTTTGAACATTCTTAGAAGTTTCAAACATTTTTGCTTAATGGAAAAGTTATTGAAGCATTCTTACAACCTAAAATTGTTCGCTGGTTAGGAGCTCAACGCAAGAAAACGTTATGCAAGGGCGAAATCTGGATTTGTTCTGTTAAATTATATCTTTGTTTTTCTGAATGCTCATGCCAGAGCAGAAAGTGAAAAATGCTGGAATGCTTTTTGTGAAATGCATTGTGACATTGCCTGTAATTGAAAGCAAATATGAACGATAGCAGCAGAAGCGAGTGAAACCGAAGTGGCCTCAATGTGACCAGATTCCTGGCCTGTCAGATGAGGAGGTAAACAAAAAACAAAACCACAAGCCAACAAAAAGATTTCTGAAAGAAACCAAAAACACTCTAAAGGAAAATCAATTAGGATGAAAAGGATTCTGAAACAAGAAGATCCAGGAATCATTTGGTTGCAACATGGGAGCTGTGGACTAAATCTTGTGGTCAAAACAAAGTAATTAATTCGGCCTGGTTAACCTACATTAAATAAATGCTTAATCAAACCACAGTGTAAAGAATGCATTTTCCAAAGCAGATGAAAGGGGTGAAATTATAGAATCAAAAACAAACCATCAATTTGTTTTGGTCTACATCAGACACGGTCGTGATATTTTCACAGTATTTATACAGTATGGACTTTATTAGGTCCATACTACAACGCATTATGAAATATGTTTCATAATGTCATGAAGCAGCTTGTTTCCGTTTTAAATGTCACGTTATGAACCTCACACTGACAGAACATTTACTTAACACTTAACATTTACAGTCCAACCTCCCTCAACACTCCACTTTTCCAGAAGCAAAGAATCAAGACAAGGATGAGACTCAGACCCACATGTGCAAAGCACAAAGCATTAACAGTCCATCAACTGGACCTCCTCACCACCTTGTCACAACTCTAGCCTCTGAGAGATCCCTCAAGCATTTCCTGGTCAAACGAACACCAGATCTGCTCTTGGATCTCTTTGAACCCACACCCCACCCTCGATTAACTGCCCGCAGGTCCTGCCTCCCCCTCTGACAAAACAGAGCTGCGGTTTAGGGCAACAGAAGTTCTCTGCCCTGCAGCTGATCATGAGAATTCCCTGACAGCCAGTCAAAATGTAATCTCTCCTCACAGTAACCGTGATCATGTCTCTGTTCTGGGCTTCCCTCATGTTCAATTCAGATAGAAGAATGAGTCTCCAGGGCTCGGAGCAGAGGAGTGCCAGCGCACCTCAATTCACCCCAGATGGACCCGATTTAAAACACCTGGATAAGGAGTGATGTCACTGATCTCGTCTGCGAGGACCTTCTAATCTTAATGTTTGGCTGTAAGGTCCATCAAAACACAGGCTGATAATTTCAAGTTGTAAGAAAGTTTCTCTAACGTTATCATTAAGTACAAAAATACACAAAAGTTATTTTTAATGTTTTAGGAACGTTCAAAATGTCCATTTTTTTCTAGACATTGTTTTAACCCTATTGACTGGTTTTAAGAACGTTATTCAAGTGTTTTTCCAATTCAGTAATGTTTTTAAAATGTTCCAGTAACACGTTCTACGAATGTTACTGCAGGAATGCTTGATAACGTTGAGGGAACGTTCTCTGTTAGCTGTGATGTTATTGATAGCTCTGGAAACCACACAACAGGGAAGTCCATCCATCAGTTATAATGTTGCAGATGTCTTGCTACAGACCACTAGTTAAAATAAAACCCCAAATTACAATTCAGAGCATCCAAAACTACGTTGTTCCCCTGTAAATAACAACAGCATGTTTCATATTATGTAACTACAACGTCTGTACGTGTGAAGCATGTTTTTCTTCATAAAAATGGCTTTCTCTGTATGATGACTATTTCCCTTAAGGAAGAACTACAGCTTTCCTCGTAATTTAATTTAATTCCAATTTTTTGTTGTTTTCATAGTTAATTTTATGCATTTTTAACTCTTGAAATCTAACCAGGAAAATTCAAGTCAAACAAGTTGCACTTTTAAAACACCAGAGTGAATTCATTAGACCACAACGTTAAAACAACATACACAAAACCCCTCTGGGCCAAATGTAATTTTACGTAGTTACATCCAATGCCAAATTCAACATGCGTTAGTATTAGCAATGTGTTCTAAAACCGTTAGCCCTGAATCTCATCTTGAGATGAGAGCAGTCGCTGAAATGCACAGGGGCAAGAAAACAATGGCTCATAAGTGTCGTTTCCAAGACTGCTGTGTGTGAAGCACACGGGCCGGTTTAGGCGAGAGTGAAGAATCTGTTTTCAGGAAGGGCCGCGTGCATGCTGCTGTTGACAGACACTTAAGTTTTCCCATGTAGTTTGTCCCACCCTTCCCCCAAAATACATGTACGCTACACGGCAAGCACATCACACACACATGTATGCAGTTCTCAGTGCACACAAGTACTACTTAAGAGCGCTGTGGGTAACCTGACTGTTTTCTCTTTGAACTCAAAAGGGCGGTACTGTGGCTTTAACTGTGAGGTATTTTAAGTGACACTCTTGGAAAGGCTGCGCGGGGCTGCCAGTTACCAGCCTCAGTATCACAGTGTGGTCACAGGCACAGATTAGATGCATAGTCGTCACACAGAAATCCTGTCTCCTGAATGCCACAGTGTTTTGAAACAGTAGTGCGTTCTGAAATGCATTTTTATGTTATTGGCAAAACAGGGCTGTGTCTGCAGTTACAACTGTGAAACATTAACAGCGAGGGCAGAGTTTTGCAAGCAAAAAATGTTTTGCAATACAAGTAACTGTATAATTGCCCGGGTTTTTATTTTCAGTCACAAACAGCAGATCTTGCAGAAAATGTAAATAAAAGATTTTAATTTTCACACAGGGTAAATAACATTTATTAAGTATGTCAGTCATATTTAGAAGTTGTTCTAAATGGCTTGGGAATGTTGGTATGTGGTAATTTTATACACACACACACACACACACACACACACTTACATACAAGAACCTCTTCAAAGCTCTGATTAAAAATAAAGATATTTCACTCCAGTGGCGTGTGCTGACATTTCTGATCTTTTAGCCCAAAACAAAGCGAAGAACAATCCTCACTCAACCTGTCATTGGAACCCATTTCAGATGGTATAAAAGCTAAATTCCTGAATCTGCACCTCTAATTAAAAACATCGTCAGGCTTCGCCTGTTGCCACTTATGGATCCCACAGCCATGCACGGTCAAAACTGCAAGACCATCTGTGAGTTCCAGGTGATTCTTAAGATGATGAATTGGACCTCCACACGTTATGCGCCCCCGTGGTGCATGTATGCAGCTGGTGCTAATTCTACATGCTTCAGAGCAGAAATGCGATTGCCTGCGACCTCTCGCATTGCTGCGCGAATCACAATTAATAGTGCTAAAGTAAACTTCACTCTTTCTTTTCTGAGTAATATTATGCGTTTGTTGTCAGTGAATCGCCTGATGATGCAGTCGGGCTGAGAACTCCCCCACTGCTCTAAATGTGAGTCGCTCCATGCGGCGTGCAGTCACCACTAATCGCCGTGTTGAAACATATGCAGTGTATAAGTGTTTCAAAGTGAGGGTTTGTGTGTGCAGGCTTCAGTGTGTGGGATACGCTTCTCCTGCAGCTGAATTCTGCGGTTAACAGCAGGAAAAAAATCTCAAACTACATTTTTGGCTCTAGGTAAAAACTGGAGGGCGACGGGCGAGACAGAACTTTTCGTCTCCGTGTCTCACTGATTAAAGAGCATTTAGAGTCATATTTGTTTAGTGATATTTATTACAGCTGCGATCCGTAACTTTTCCGGATTAACAATAAACACAAATCAGTTATTGAGCAAGCACATAAAAGATCAGTGTAAAAAACTGTCTCCCTATCTTGCCTCGATTCACAACAGTGAGTTTATAATAATGATTTATAACTGAATAACTCCACGAGCAACCTGCTTGTTTTGAACAGAGATGGCGATAGAGAGTCAGAAGTTACGGAGTGCAGCTTTAAGGGATGGTGTGGTTCATGGCAGTTTAGCTCCCGTAGACAAAGAAAAAGTAAAAACATGAGATGGTATTTTTTAAGTACAGTACAGCTGAGTGTGTCGCTGCTTAGAATCCCTGCTGGACCAAGAACAGATGATTTCCTTCTTACTAATATGTTGCATTTATTACATTTGGCTCTCAAATTTGTGTTCCAGACAGTAAATCTGCTGGTGTTCTTTCTCCCTCTGTCTCATTCGTTTTATCTTCGTTGCTCCATCCAAAGTCTAAAATTAACTTTTATTCACACCTGCCAATGGCACGTGAACTGAGAAAACCCATTTCTGCCCATTTATGGGCCACGAAACTGCCTCGTGCGTAATTTTTATTTTGAAACATTGTTGTACCTTTGACAACGGAACAATTTCGCTGTTTTTTTCTAGCATACCGCTGATTAACAGCACATGTCATTCGCTTATTCTCAGTATGTATGAGCTCATCACTTAAAACTGCACCTGTCAAAAAACACATAAACATGTCATGATTTTGTCACATTTTTGTACTAACTTAATGCAAGAAATTTTATACATTTGTGTCGCTACATGGAGTTTTGTGAAAGGAACATTAAGACATCGTCAGATGATTTGTATATCTTTGGTCTGAGGTCTCTCAGTGAAGGTACTGAGCAACTGGTGAGTGTAAATCATCGAACCCTGAGCCCATTTCTTTATTACCACCATTTTGTGTGAACTGCAGTTCGTTTTTTTGTGACTGATGGTCTGAATCAATAAGTACTATAAACCAATATCAGCTGAACATAAGCAAAGCTGACAATACAAGACTAGTACAAACAATCTGTTCCTTCAACAACTCATCCTAATGCAACAGGCATGTCACACATCCCATGGGCAGACAGAAAGATTATTAATCTCTTGTGGGAAATTGACTCGTAAATTCAGCAGGACTGGTTAGATTATTGTAAACAGTGTTGCCTCTTCAGACAGTTCAAGACTGAAGGGCCTTCATCTGCCTGTGTGCAAATGTATCTGTGGCTTTCACCCTGGTTAAAAGACATTCCTGTCGGTCTTATCAGGGTTCATGGAACACAGCCTGTCTCTAATAGAGATCTCTGTAATCAGTCTTAATTATTAACACAAATACAGCCCGGGAAGTGCCAGAGGAAACTTCATTGTGGAAACTAAACTGTTCTTTATCAGTGCAGACAGAATTAAAGAGAGGCGGTCCGTGCAGCCGTATTTGTTACAGATTTCATGCTCGCCCAAATTCTTAACGTTAAAGCTGCAATCCGCAACGTTTTTTGGGGTTAAAAATGAGCAAAAATCAGTACACGACAGATCAGCGTTTAACATTTTCTCCTTACCTCACCCCAATTCACAACAGTACGTTTATAATAATGATTTATAAATAGAACCGTTGAGTCTGATTTCCCAAGAAGTGTCAGTTCGGCTTCATTTGACTTTAACATGCAAATAAAGGCATGTAAAGTAGCCTGCAGTTTCATGTTTTAAACAGAGATGGCGGTAGAGAGTCAAAAGTGACAGACTGCAGCTTTGATAAAAACATTCAGCCCTCTGCTGCACAACTGTAATGTATTTGTAGTGAAGCACCAGCTATTATTAAACCCAAACAGTCACATTTACATAAAAAAGTGTCTGTTTTTTTACATCTGTCTCAGGGCTTCATTATGTGCCTCTGCTTTAATGTCTCCGTGTTTGTGCACGACACATTCTGAGCGAGGCTCTGCTGACAGATGTTTTTACAGACACAATATAAGACACTCTGATCTGTCTAGACTCGATGACAGTCAAGTTCCTGCTGCCTGGGGTTCAAAAACCCTAAGAGGGGTCAACGGCACTTTAGAGGAACATTCTCTGGAATTTCGTATGGGGAATGTAGGAGGAAGGGTCGTGTATGAAGAAATAAAGCAGATGAGAGAGAAGGAGCGCAACTAAACATCTCTCTTCCTCTCACGCACCAGTTAAATTATATGTTTTCAAATAGTCATGTACAGAATTCCTACAGACTTCCCTGTTTTAATAGAATCCCAAAACGGGAATGACAGAATCCTTGTTTGTACAGGCCTGTGTTGGAAATTAGGTCTGTGCAATTAATCATTATCCATTTTTAATTAAAACGGTTAGGGAAACAAAACAATTCCTGTTTCGCATGAATTCTCTCATTTCTTCTTGTGTTATAAATCTTTTACATTTATTTTTTATTTGTGTCTCAGTTGAACTCACTGTTAAAAAGACAAGTTTTGTTTTCTTTTTTTAAGGAAATGTTTCAGTCAGTGAGTAATCGTGTTAAATAATCATGATCTCAGTGTTGGGCAAAATTATCGTTATTATGATATTTGTCATAATCAAGCAGCCCTCAGAAATGGGAAAATTCGAATGCGTTTCAAATCTGTTTGGTCAAGCCTTCAGTGCAATGACTCCATACGGAGGTTAATTAAAAAAACAGGCAAAGAATTCGGAAAGTACTGGAAGCGTACACTAACTTTTAAAGAAAGGAAGCAGAGAGAGAAGTCTGTCTAACAGCGAGCATTCTCAGAACATTGGCTAGCGTTCTCTCAAAGTTCTCTCAAAGCTATCAAAAATATTCTTACAGTAACATTAGTAGAATGTTTTTTAACATTATGTATATACCAGAAATGTCATTAAGTAGTTTCTGTAAAAAGTAACGTTCTTACAACCAAGCAATAATGTTAATACAACGTCTAAAAAACTGGACGCTTTGAATGTTCCTTTAAAACTTTAAAAATAACATTAATATTTTTGTTACTTAATGCAAATATTAGGGAACTTTCTCACAACCTAAAATTGTGAGCTGGGAGGGCATTTAATAAAGAGCTAGTTGTGCTCTGGTTTGGCAGATGAGAAAGCAGGGTGAGGGATCCAGCAAACCCAGAAAACCCACATGGTGCTGGGGAAAGAATCAGCTGGAGAGAGAGGTGAAGCTGACAGGCTCAGGGATATTACACAACAGAACGGCCGCACAAACAATCCCATGTGTGCAGAAAAACCAGCCAGCGCTGCAACATGTTACTTTACAGCATTTGGAGGAAACGGTCGACTTCTGTTATTAGCCACAGCAAAATGGAATGTGGTGAAAACCAACAACATTCAATTCTTCAAACGCTTGAAAGAGATTCTCTAAAAAAAGAAACATTTTTGCTCACAGAAGTTGGATGCAGTCTAACTGAAGTCTGTTTCTCTCTCTTTGTTTGGGCAGCAGAACCGAGGATGTGCCCTCGACCTCTGACGTTCTGAAAGATTAAAAATGTGTCCAGTAAAAACATCCAGACCTCTGCGCCATTTGGAGCGCATGAAAGGAGCCAGACATCTTGAAATATTACAGTTTGAATGATGCCAGTCAATTGCACACCAACAAAAGATTGTTACCGCTGCGTCTCCATGACAACTTCATACGTTTGCAGATCTGGGTTGCGAAGCTGTTTTTCAAACCACAGATGTCACTCAGGATGGGAAAAATGACAGAAAAGAGGAACGTCGTGATTATTTGTGATGGAATGAGGAACCACATGATGCAAGAGGCGATAAATCATTTTCCACTTATTTCTTGCATTGCTCGCTCGCTCACGAGTGAGTCTGGGTTAGTCAGAGGAAAGATACGAGTCAGCAGGACTGATATCTTTTCCTGTTGTCTGGATCCTTCAAACCTGCCACTAACCATTAAAGCTGTCTATCCTTATATGAAAGTCTACAGGGCGCTGCACAATATAACTCAATTAAAAGGGGTATTCATTCACTTATATACATGGATGCCTTTCAAAAACTCCTCCTCTGCCCCGCTGAGAGGACCAGCACTACGGGTTGCCAGCATTTGTTGTCCCACACAGTTGTGTCTGTTCCAGCGAGAGCACATGTGGTTTTAATCTAGAGATATGGTTTTAATACAGATTGAGAACTTGTCAGTTGCTGATGTAGTTCTCAGTAGCTCTCCGACCATCCATTCACTGCAGTACATTTACACATTCATCAGACGCTTTTATCCAAAGCCACTTACAGCACCTTCAAGTTATACATTTGATCAGCACATGCTCTCTAGGAATCGAACCCATGAGCTTTGCGCCGCTAACGCAATGCTCTACCAGTTGAGCTACAGGACCACATGTACATGAAAGAGAACGTGACAATGGAATATATTCAGCATAAATCCAGAAATAAACATTCATCCATGATTTGGTCAACACACTGTGACGATCTCTCTCATCATCTTCTGCTCTGTTCTCTCTTATCTCCCTCCATCATCTGTTAAGTGTCTCTCTCCCCTTTCCTAACAACTCAAATTCTTTCTCACAGCTGAACACACAAACATGATGAGAACTCAGCTGCTCTTACCGCTGCTCGCTGGAAGGCTCCTCTGGTGTAGGTGCCGCCTCCTCTGTAGGTGATGGAGGGGATCTCCTTGCTAAAGAGGGAGCACTTGTGCTGGTGGGATTTGGGTGCAGACACGTAGTCCACTCTCGTAACCACATGGTTCTTGGAACTGAATGTCACGAGCGCCACACGCGTCGCCTCTGGAGCCACCGGAAAATCTGACAGCAGCTTCCGCACGAAGCGCAGCTCGCTCCCAAAGTTAGACGCTCCGACACTGGAGGACTCGTCCACCAGAAAGACCAGATCCAGACGACCGCCGCGCTCTCGGAGACGACGCACGTTCCGCCTGAAGACCTGACCCAGACGCGCCACTTTGCTTTCGGCGCTCTCTGACAGGTTCTCGCGGGTTTGGGCTGCTTGACGCCGGGTCTGTTGGGGCGGCTGCTGAGCCTGGGTCGACCAACTGCTGGAGCAGAACAGGAACCAGAACATTAGGAGGAACCTAAAAGTCAACGTCAGTTTTAGTGGAGCCATGATGACACCCCTGACAAAGAAGTCCAACAGTTGCTGCAAACGTGTAACGAGGCAAGAGTGATATTATCGTTAATATTAATAAGTAAGAGTTTGATGCAGAATTCCTCCTCCTGTTTCTTCTCTCTCGTCTTCTCTGTCACTTTTCCAGGAAGGGTGAGGACGCGATCTCTCCGCTGGTCTCAGACTCATCTGTGGTGCTCCTGCATCTCAAACACACCTCAAATGCTTCTCTCCTCGCTCTCAAAATCATTTAAAACAACAGTGAGACAGGGAAAAAAGTTCAGGGGCGCGCACACGCGAGAGAGAGAGAGAGAGAGGGTGTGCGTGCTGGTGCGAGACCAAGAGACGGAATGAGAAAGAAGAGCGAGAGAGCAACGGCGGAGAGAAAAGGGGGCAGTTAGAGGCGTGAGTGTCTCTCTCTTTTCTTCACATCTCATTCTCTTCCCTATTCCCAACGTGTTCCTGACCCCTCTCTTACTTTTTCCTCCGCTTGTCCTGGAGAAAGATTCCGTGTCATTCAAACACTCCAGACTGCATGTCAGCCAATGCCTTTGTGAGACAATGTGTGTGTGTGTGTGAGAGAGAGAGAGAGAGAGAGAGAGAGAGAGAGAGAGAGAGAGACGTTTGTCTCTCAGCCTGTCGACATGCCCAAAGAAAACATCAGCACAGGCCCTGTTGATCAATTCCATATGTCTGGCACTCGTCAGCTCTCAGACGAACACTCTCACCATGAGGCAGATACCAAGAGAGGCATCTGCTAATGGGGGGAGATGTAGACAAAACAAGCAGAAAATGGAAAGACAAAAAAGCAGAGGTCACTGGACAAGCAGAGCGGCTGTTAACAGGTTTAAATCTAAGCGGCTGCATTAAAGGGAAACTTATCACGAAAGTGTTGTGTACAATCGGCACAGCCGGGGGGTCGTGTGACAGGGGGAGAGAAATCTGAAGGAAGATCTGACCCCCCCCCCCTGTTTCTTCTCTTTCTCTCTTGTATTTTTTCTCCATTTTCTTTTGTGATTTTATCTGTAACCAAAACAAAGCCTCGGTGCTTTCAGTATTGGGTGGGCCAGACAAGCTTTGCCTTATAACAGAGCATTTCTGAGCCAGGCTAAAGCTGAAATTAACACAAACGGACGGCAGATATGAGAGAAGAATCGCAGCAGTCAGTTTGACAGGACTAGGGGGATAATGATTTCTGATAATGTTAGATTGTAGAACCTGCAGCTACTGACTCCTGACTGAATAACACAACCTATAAATTTGACTTTGACATCTGACAGCAGTGTTAGGCTCATATCCTTCCATACACCATCATTATAAATATATAGATTATATACACCTTTTATTAATGTTTATTTAAACTGTTATGAACAGTTACCAGAAATGTCATGGTTTAATTAAAGCAGCAATCTGTAACTTTTGGATTAAAAACAAACAAAAATCAGCTAGGTAATTATATAACAGCTCAGTGTTCAACACGATCTCCTTGCCTTACCCCGATTCACAACAGCATGTTTATATGAATATTCTAACATTGCACTTTTGGAATCATTTGGCATTTATGGTAAGTTCACCATAGATCATGCACAGTTAATATTCACCCTGGTCTGTAAATCAGTGTCGTGTCTTTCACCTCACTGGTAAAGTTCTGGTTGTCACATTTTTCCAAACGAGTCGTTTGTTGGAACACGGAGTCTCTTATGTAAACTGAAAACGTGTCGAACAGCGCCCTCCTCAGGACGTTTCTTCTCCTGCATTTCTATGCGCTCCGTTGACTCTAAAACAGCAACTACTTATTTACAGCAGATTAAACTGTAAAAAAACATTTTACATTTGCGATATATGATCTGAAACTATATATATATGTTTGTTATCAACAGCATTTCAAAGGTGATAATGATGAATATAATGTTATTATATAGAAAAACAAGTTCTTCAGAGAAAGGTTTAAAATTACACTGTATCAGCTGCAAACTTATACGCTTAAATTAAGTTTAGGTAATATCCATATAAACCGTTTGAAATATAAAGGTTTTAACTTCACTTTTGTAAATAGCTTTAATAACTGAGGCCTCACAGACGAAGAATTATTACACATAAGAATTATTACAGTAATTCAGTCGTACCTGTATGTCCTCCACTGGAGGGAGTCGTCTCCACAATATTGACATCCGGTCAACAGTTCGTTTATAATCTTTATATGATTCTTGTAAACTTTAAGCTTATACAATTTGACAGTTTACCTAACTAATTATCATTAGCTTTACAAGTTAGCTTGTAAACAGGAAATACAGGGAACGTTCAAACACAACATCCAGACGCTCACAAAACAGGTGCAGATAGTCAGGCTACAGGACTACACCCCCAAAAACTACAATTCAACATGGCGGACGAACAAGCGCGCGACAGTTTTGCTTTGTCCCTCGTTTTGTCTTTACAGTACAAGAGTACAGCGTGTACTCATAGGTAAGTCTAAACGTAATTTATACGGAAATAAAAAAAAACGGAAATAAATAAATCTTTACTAACAATTCTACAATATTATTTGTGTCAATGGTTTATAGACTTTGTGAGTTATTTTAAATGAGTAAATGTCTGGTTTATAACAGAGGTCTTCAACGAGGTCCACAGAGCTGGAGAGTTTAGCTCCCAATGAAACACGCCTGAGGCAGCTGCTCAAGATCTTTGGGAATGACACAAACATCCAGGCAGCTGTGTTATTGCACTTATAGCTACACCGCAGGTCTGTTGACCTCCAAGAATACGGGTTAAAGAACACATTGAGTGTATTGACGCCATCTGCTGGTGAAAAGGTGTATGGGCCGTTATTGGACAATTCTGTTTTATTGACTGCTAGATCTTTCATTTTTTTGTGAGGATGCAAGAATGATGTACGACCAACAACATCATAAGCCCACAGCACTAGCTCTGATATTCCTAAAGTGTTGTCATAAATCTTTTATTTTACTTGGTTTGTGGTTCTTGGGTGAAGGACAATCTTGTGTTGGAATTTTTGCATGTTTAAGGGCTAGCTGTTCAACCCCCCAAGGTACATAACTACATATCTGTATTATGAGTAAAACCATAACCATACATTCAAAAAATCTTGCTCACTCAATATACAATAGATTAAATATTGTGACATCAAGAGGAATAAAAGATTTCTACATGGTTTCAAGCAGAGCTCATAAAATCGATGTAGTGCGAAATCTCAGAGATATTTTTAGCACAACCTCTGAACTGGGCATGAATAATTCATGAGAACTCTGTCTGAATGATGGACCGGCCAGGCTGTGACATCATCAAAAACCTCTGACGTAAACAAAGATTAACCCTGTATTTAAAAACATGTTATGTTGCTTATGAATTAATGAAGGTAAAACAAAAAGACAAGGCTTATTAAACCATTACTAGATTAATTAACTACCCTGTTTGTGTATGATGAAAGAAAATGTGAAAGTAATTTATTTACAATAAGTAAGAAGAGACAATGAATCAGATCAAATGAAGGACAGAGGGACAAAAAACAGTAACATTTATTATCTGTTATTCTAGTGTTTACACACTTCCCCCTGAGTACATTCACAACAGAAAACAACACTGTCTTGTTCTGACCTTAATTATGGAGTCATATGTCAGTTCAGAGTGGATGCCTCAAATGGGACAACAGAGAATATGGGCATATGGGGACGGCAGAAGAAGATGAAAATGTAGATAGAGGAGGGAGAAGAGTTCTAAAAACATGATCATGCTGAGCACAGCACGATGAGATGAGTGAAAACAAAAACACAGCCAAGAGACAGAGGAAGAAGAATTCCAGAACAATGTAATTGCATTTATTTAACGTTTTCCTGATAAAACAATGTGAAACTATACAGCTGTATTTAAAAATGTGTATTAAGATGTGTCACTCTCATTGTGTCGTTGATGAAAACAATAAAAAAACATTGATTGATTGATCCTAAATAGCATTGATTAATCACTGAGTTTCTCACCTTTGATTAAAAACAAGCTTCTCGCTCCATGATTGTTGTGGAAATACACTGTTTATCACAAAGACAGAGTGAGGAATATAGAACTGAAAACAAGGCCACACAAAATCACCTTTTAAAAACACAAGTATACATTTATATCATTAAAAATGTAAAAGAGATAAATTCAATATGAGGGATCGATTCACTGAGAGGCGTCAAAACACAGACACATGGACCTGATTAAGACACATTTTTATTCATAAATGTAGTTTTATCTTGTTGAATATGTGTTCAGTTGTTTGGTAAATATCAACATTCTTGGATATTATTTTTGAAGGAGCACGTGTTCTCTGTGCATATGGTAAACAGACGTATCATCTTACACTTCCTAGAATCACACACACGCCCCCTCGTGTCTCTGTTCACCCCTTTTCTTCCTCTTTTTCTCTCACTTACACACTTTTTAACTTTTGATTTCTCTCACTATAAATATAATAAGCATGATTTTTCCTACATAAATAAGAGCATGCATGCTTCTTCATTAAATATGCAAAACTCCCAAGTTTTTATTGGACAACATTCGGACAGCATCACATATGACATACACACACGTTTGCATACACTCGCTTTTCACGTATCCACAAACACGCAGACAAGCATGCACACACATGCAGCCGTGTTGTTTTAAAGTCTGTCCTGTTTTTCATTTCCTCTGTTCCCTCACTCCATCCTTCCCTCCCCACGCGTTGCGCAATGCTCTGTTCATCTCATGCTGTGGTAAATAAGGTGTCCGGCACCAGATCGGGTATGTGTGACACAACAGCACAGACACTCGGTCTGTGAGATCAACAACAAAACAACATCAGCAGTGTCTCTGTTAAAAGTCAGAAGACAACACACAAGAGGCCAGACAGACCTGTTGTGTAGCATAACACACCCCCACCCCCAATTAAGTTGTAAGAACCTTTCGCCCCCATTTAAAACAAAAACATTAAAAACATTTGGAATGTTCTGGGAATGTTCAAACGTCCATTTTGTTTGATGTCGTATTAACGTTTTTCCTTGGTTATGAAAACGTTACTGAGAGCGTGTTTAACTCTGTACTGTTTTTAAAACGTTACCAATAACATTTTTGATGCACACGCATTATAACTTTCAGAAAGGGATGAGGCTTATGCGTCTCGCTGAGTGTGATTCCGCTCTGGTTTCCAGTTGATATTGTTATTGCTGTGATTTTTCCAGCCACTGGGCAATAAGCACAGTTAAAAGCTCTGGGTATTAATTAACCTCATGCCTCTGCGAATCTCGACGCTTTCTACTGCCCTCTTATCACCAAGAAGGACGAGTGCTTGTGTGCGGTGTGAGGAGAGAGAGAGAGAGACAAAGGGTAACAGTGGCCATATCAACGTGAGCTGCTTCTTTATCAGCGTGTTTGAAGGCTAAATATCGCTGACGTTGGACAATCTGCTGGAGTTTAAACTCAAGCCTCTGTCCTTATTCCAGCCCTGATCTCTGTTTCCCTCTTTGCTTAACCTGATCTCCTCTCTGGACTTACACGTTCTCAAAATACCCTTCAGCTCAATGTCTGATGCTGTTCCTTTTTTCTTTTTTCTCATTCACTTGTTTTCAATAACACTTTGGAATCGGCACACACGTTTCAGTCTGGAAATGTGTATCAGTTCGACCGGCCGTGTAATTTCCATTTTCTCTACGTGAAGTGTAGTTTTAATTTCAGCATGGAGTGAGAGATCACAGAGGAAGATCTTTATCAGCTGTCTGCTTCCTGTGTACTTCCTCGAGCCCTATGAAGGGGCCACTCACTCACTCACTCACTCACTCCCTCACTGGGGGTTTGACATCTTTATCTGCTCACTGTCTCACTGATGAGAAGGAGGAGACTGAGTCAGTCCAGACAAGATTAATGCCCTCAAACGCACATTTATTAATCCACACATTTACACTTACTGTCATCTGAAAGACAACAATAACAATTGTCAAGTGATTTGTAAGAAGTGTTGATCTCTCTGTATGTAGTGTTGACCTGATTATTTAAATGGGGACAAAGTACATTCATTATTAGAAAAGAAGATAAAGGAATAATCCAGAAAAGGGGAATGTTAGTCAATGTTCTGAGAACGTTCTCTGTTACCTGGGTAACTCAGGTTTGTAAATTGCCATGTGACTTCGACCTATGGCCCTCTTGCTCAGTAAGTCATAAGGACCATGTGTGAGGAAACGGAGATATGTATGTGTGTATATAGGCATGTATGTAAGTGTGTGTGTGTGTGTGTCACACAGCATTAAGATATCAAGCAGTTGCGTGTTTATGACAGCACATCTGTGTTGACAGAAATCCAGTGTCTACTTTTATTCCGACCATAACGAATGATGTGTGATTCAGTGACGGATGTGTTACATTAACCTCAGCTGCTCTTCTGTATGTCGTGAGAACTGACAACAGATAAAGCAACGGACACTGTGACATCATTTAAAGGCTGCAGCTGTGTTTCTCTCACAGAAAACTCACAGTCCTCTCACCAACTGAGACGAATAAAATATACAATCTCATTTTAACGACCGCAGTAAATATTGTCTTGTCTAATAACAGGGGCTCTTTCACTGAACCATAAATAAAATAATGAGAGAACTGCATAGTATTTGATCATCTATTATCATTCACAAGACACAAACGCGACCAGCACGTGTGTTGTTTTACAGCTCGTAGGCTTTTTGTCATTGAGTTTAATGTCTCACAATAAAACTAAGGCCATCAAAATAGTCAGCATAAATTCTGGGCTTTGTGCTATATATGATATAGATATAGCTAAGATTACTCTATATCTTCCAGAACAAATGTTATGAAATACACAAATGTAATAGTGATGGTAGGTATGCTCAGGTAGATAATTTCCCTTTTCGTGCTGCTCAGACTTGGCAAGGGTTTGCAGGGGAGGCGTGCAGACCACAAAAACAAGAGCTGTGACGTGGGGAGGGGGAGGAGGCGCAACTATACTTATGACGGCGGATGGGGAGGGGTTAACAGCATATGGACTCGATACAGACCGCAGGCGTTTGGATCATTGTGGTGCCTCGGATGTCATTTGGAGACGCGTCTGTTTTCTGCGGAGCGCACTGATCAGCCCGCGGCGCTTGGCAAGGTTCCTTGTCAACAGACCACGCGCGCGTTCTGAGAACAAGGAAGCGACGCGGATTCATTTTTTGTACGAGAAAAAAACAGTAAATAGGTTTTTTGTCCTTCCTGGCGTATTTTTGGTTTAAACAAAAGATTAAAAACCGGATCACCACGCGTAAAAGTTCCAACCGGAATAATTTTGTGGTTATTTGTACTTGACTCTAGAAATTAATGCTGAAAATAGATTTTAATGCCCGGAAAATTCACGTTTCAGTGACATTGACAGCGCGTTGATCTGATCTGAACGTTACAGCAGTCGCCCATCTTGCTCATTGTTGCTCATCTTTTCCAGTATCCAGCACACACCAAATTATATTACAGACTGACACGTGTTTGAAAGCAGTTTCACGGAGGTTAGAAGGTACACTGTGTATTCGGTTTATGTGTACATTTAAAACGTTATCTGAGATCCGACCAACGGTGCGCATCAGACTCTTCCGTATCAGACGGCCGAGCGTCACTCTTCAGTATTTGCTCGCCGTAGCGACGACTGGACATCTCAATTAGCGACATGACGGATGGACCGAGACAACGAGGGAGCGCGGCGCCGAGCACCAGCGGGGATGGAGCGGCGGACTCGGGCACGGATGCGGGACAATCGGCGGTGGCGCTGAAGAAGGAGATCGGTCTCGTCAGCGCGTGTGGTATTATTGTGGGTGAGTGCCAAATTATTCCGTTCGGATTTATTGTCATATGACAGGATAGAGATGCGCGGTGGACAGTCGAAATAAATCAGGGGGAAAGGGTCATTTATTTATAAATGAACTGGCAAAGCACTCATTTCCATGTAAAAAGAAGAGGATAGCCCAGTTAAACTAAAAACAGTTCTTTTCCGACAGTGGTTTATCCCTTTGCTTATATAGACGTAAATAAGATATAAGAAACGTGTGTGCAAAAAATACCTAATAGACAACAATCATAAATGACCTGCAATGTCCTTGAAAATGGTGTAGATCTGTGTCGTGTCACCTGCTGGAAGGTGTTACCAGTGTAGCGCTCTGTGTGTGTGTGTGTATATATATATATATATATATATA